>APFE031143929.1:0-46001 GCA_000404065.3 Pinus taeda
TTTTTTTTTTTTTTTTTTTTTTTTTTTTTTTTTTTTTTTTTTTAAATTCGACACGGTCAAAGAAAAGGAGGATGTCCTCAATGAGGGACCATGGTTTTCGGGTAATGTAGGCCTCTTCATGATTCCTTGGTTCCCAGGTTTTGACGCCAATACTATGATGGTGTCCAAAATGCCAGTATGGGTCAGGATTCACAACCTCCCGCTACACTTCTGGCTACCTAAAGCCTTCGAAGGAATGGGGAATGCGATAGGAAAATACCTCAAGATGGACAAGGAAAGAGTTTCAAGAGGCATACATACATTTGCCAGAATTTGTGTAGAGGTATATTTGAGTCAAGGCCTATCGGAAAGCATAATTCTAATTCATAACAACACACAATGGAAACAACCACTAGATTATGAGAACATGGGCTTCAGGTGTCGTGGCTGCCAACAAGCAGGTCACCTTCTTAGCGATTGCCCACAAGTTGAAAAAGAAACAAGAAACAACCATAAAAATGAAGAGGCTGGCAATGCACAGTGAATCCATATGAAGTAGCAGGAGATGAGGAGGAAACTATCCCTCCACCAGATCCTGATGATGGCCCTATTGAGGAGGAAGCTACAGGAACCATCCCCAAAACGAACAATCAAACACACAAGGCACCATAAACTGAGGAATTTGTAGCACAGGGACTGATGGACTCTTTGCCGGAGAAGATACCAGACACAACGGACACCAGTGGAGCCAAAAGATATCATTCTCCAGAACACTCTAATTCAAGGGCAATCCTTGCCATATGGAGGACTCTTCTCTTGTACTTTTTTCGTCCTCACTGACTCAAGGGGAGTAGCGAAATTTTGAGAAGAAAAAAGGGAGAAAAGCATAATTTCTCCCCAAATGTACATTATTTTCCAGTTACTTTATTTTTGTTTCTTCTTTTTGAAAGCAGTCTTTTGTACTGCTTTATGCATATGTGCCTCAGCATCTACAAAATGTAATTTTGTTATTATTAATAAAATTACGATTTTTCCTTATGGGAAAAAAAATAATGTTAATGTACTTCCAATTCAAGGAATAATAACCCCATACCATAATGAGAAGCCACCCATTTTAACATTAGTGGCTTTCTTGAAATAATATTGTAAGTTGAATAACTTATCCAACACAACTTGTAGTATACTTACATAACATGTACATAAAATTTATGAGCAATATATGAAGAAATGAAAATTGTTGGGAATAAAAGAGAAACAATCTAGAATATAGCACTTGAGTAATGTTCACATGTCTTTCCTTGGGACCAACCCCAAATTGAGTAGATCTCTAATACAATGAGAAGACTCGACACTAACATAAATGGCTTCCTACCTATATAAAGAGTTGTTCACTACCCAAACCCTAATCACCAGTGGTCATAATATTAATGAGTACCAACCACCTAATGGGATTTATTCCACAAGGATGACCCTTTTACATTAATTAACCACATACCAACTACCTAGTAGGCCTTATCAAAGCAAGATGGCCTCATACATAATTAGTTTACCCATAAGCCTCCCAATTAGAGATCTCAAGGTAGAACCCTAACATCCCCCACTTCAAAAACTTTAAACAACATTTTCGTCAAGGTTGAATATGTGGAAACCATTATAGAATCATAACTAATTTCCATGTTAAATCTTCATGTTGCTTATCCTCCACTATATTAATACTCACTAGATAATGTTGTATACTTTTACCTATGACCTAATTGTATTTTAATTACTTATTATATATGTCCTCTAGGGCCAAGCTTAAGTACTCATGATACACAACAAACCAATGGAGAATTGTGTCTTGCCTGGCCAATGAGTTGGTTGTGTCTCCAAAAATTGCCTTCTTTCTTCCTTCAGTTGTCATATTCCTCATTGGCTTAACGTATTATGGAGATGCATGTGGAATCAATAATGCCTTAGTGGAGGTCTTATTTATTAAATCCTTGAGTTACAATAATCTTTAATAGAATGTCACCTTTTCACATACCACCTTCATCGAGCCATGTGAGAATGATAGTGGAAGTTAATAGCTTACAATCAGTCTTAAAGAGGTGTCATATAAAGTAATTCATGTAGTACAATGTTAAGGCAATGAGTTTAAGTAATCCTATTAGTGAAAGGATAAGACATGACACATGGATAATTCATGTAAAATGATATCAAGATGGAGGTGGATATGGTTAATGTAATATGATATCAAGAATATTTCTCTACTTCATGGTTAGACTTCTTTAAATGATCTCTCAATTAGCCTTGAAAGGAGAAAACGATTGATCTTTTCACTAAGTGTGGAATGGAAACAAAGAGGTAAGTTACGACATGTTGTGTGAAGATGTAGTTGTGTAGGAGGATGGATGTGTGGGGATTGGTGTATGTAGAGGATGGATGTGCAATGAAACAATGGATGGATTTCACCGCACAAAGAAAAGTGGCTAAGCATTGGGAATGTTGAATGCTTGATATGGAGTGCAGAGATATGCAAAGCATGCAGAAGTGTGTGGAGTGTGGAGTGAAGAGTGTGTTTGCACATGTGTCTTGAAGCAATAGGAGTATGAAAAATACATCAACATTCGACTCCTACTGTGAGATAGTAACCTGTTGTAGGGGCTACAATCACCCTCCAAAATTTCGCCTTATCCCGTTTTGGATCCTCCCTACACCTTCTCTTGCTTCGTCAAGTACACAAGCTTTGGTGTTTTCTTGCACAAAGGCAGCTTGTCGAGCACAGCTTGATGCATTCCCCTCACAGGTTGTCCACCCGAACTTAGTCCAGCTACAAGCTGAGCAACTTCCCCAAGAAAATTGTGCATTTCTGGAGGGCAACCAGGCTTCCCTCTAGAAATTGCGCAATTCTGTCTGGCAACCTGTTGGGCTCCAGAATTGCGCAATTTTTCCAATCAACACTCTGAGCAAGAATTGCATAATTTTCCCCAATAGGGCTGCTCAGCCCAAGATTTGCCCAAATCTAGGCAGCAGTCAGCTGCTCTGCCAAGAAATTGTGCAAACCTGCTGGGCAGCCAGCCCAGCTTCCAGCCTGAAATGTGCATTTTTCTCAAGCAGTTGAGCAGCTGCATGCATGAACAGTCCGGTTGACCAGTTCCACCCGGGACCAAGGAAACTTGACTTGCATGCATGCATGAATTGATCTTCCCAGAATAGAAAAAAGAAACATGTAAAAGGCATCCCATGATTCAGGCAACTATTTTTAACAGCCCGGGGTTACATGAAAAATTGTTTTAGAAACTTCCCTCTAAGTGTCGTTTTTTCCTAGATTTGTGGCATTCACGTCATGAGCCCAAACTGATTTATTCGATGCATTAGAGCTCGTTCTTTCACATTGATCTTGAAGCTCTGACATTCCACATCACATCCAAGACTCTTCAACACATTGGCTCAGCTATTCACGGGTAAGTGGCCTCAACTTGTCTTTTTTAGAGTTTCTTTCGCTTTTTGTGTATTTGCCTGTGTGAGTGTTGTTTGCTTGATTTATTTGAACAATTGTTGTCGTTTACATGTATACTAGTTTGTCTTAGCTTTATTTCAATTGTTGTTGGTATCTCACTACTGTCGCATGCATGAAACTGTTTTGCACAAACGTTCACCAAACCGGCGAACCGCTTCACCCACATGCATGTTGATCTGTTTGCTGAATCTTTCATTCATGTTTTACATGCACTGTCAATCACTTCTGCTATCACTTAGTGTCGCCATGCATTCATTGTCTTATTTGCTTTTAGTTGCCCATTAGCGAGTCGGTCCAACCTCGGCCCGGACTTTGCCTTCATTGAGACTGCATTATGCAATATGGGGAAGGAAGGTTATGCCTTCCTCTCCATAAATGTGCATTTCTACCTAGCACTGCCCTCTAGGACTGTTTTGCGCATTTCTAAGGGGCAGTGACTGCTGGCCCAAAAAATTGGGCAATGCAGTCCCTGAGACTGCAATCACTCCCAGCTGGAATTGCACATTGCGCAATCCCAATAACCTGTCTATATTGTGCATTGCGCAGATCCAACAACTAATACTGCCTCCCAGATTGCCCAGACTACCTTTTGTGCAATTCTAACAGCCAGTCACCCAGCCTCCCATGAGAAACTGCACAATTTTGCCCATCAGTTTCCCAGGTATGTGTTGTGTCATTCCCTGAAGTTGCTTTGTTTTCACTTACATGTTTCTTGCCATGCATGTTGCTTGTCTCCAGATCTTTCAGGTGTTCATCTATCTCAATGGCTTCCAAGAGAATGGGATCTCAGAGCAGTGATCAAAATGCAGCTGGAGCAGCAGTTGAGAAAGTGTCCTCTAGTCTGTCGATCTATGAAAATACAAAGTCGTACCTAGGCAAGGACATCAAACTGAAGTGGCAAGAGGTCAATGAAACATTTGTAGGAACTTTTGGGGAACACATTGAAGATCGTCAGGTGTATGTGAACATTCACAATTCCGGCTTATACCAGATTACATGCAGATATCCCATGTTCCGATGCACGGACATGATACATTGGATCATCTTTCACACTGATCCTGAGACGATGACCTTGAGCAGTGTCAGTGGGACGAAGCTTGTGACCTTTTGGGAACAAGATTATGATGAGATGTATCAGATGTCAGATCCCGTGACTGTCATGTAGACTTCATTTAGCTTACCCAACAATAGTGCTAACTCCAGAGACATTATGAGGAATTGGGTAAAGCAGCCAGCTTGATTTAGATTAAAACCCAACCAGATCTATAAGACAAAGATACTGATGAAGGTGTACCAATACTTGATCATATTTGCTTGTCAACTGTATGGCCAAGCAAGCACATAAATCTTCCCACAGAGTTGGGTGGTTACACTGGACCAATTTGCTAAAGAAGGAAAAAAATGTAACTGGTCCGGCATACTGGCTCATCAGTTGAAGGAACAAGTAATGAAGGCTCGACAGTCACTCGGAGGTATGCATGCAGAGATTTACATGTCCTCTTACATCCTAGATGCAGTTTGTGCCCAACAGGAGTTCTCGGGCTTGGAGTGGGCATGGTCACCGACGGAGACTGTTATGAACACATATTTCAAGTTGTTGTCTGAATGCAGTTTCAAAGGAGTAATCACACGGTTGTCCGACCATTTTGTCACCCTGATGTACAAGATGATATTCAGACATGATCCGCCCTGCATGTCAAAGGAAGCAATGGAGGCATTGATAGGCATTGCAGATTGGTATGCCTAACCATCCGGCACTTTCATCCGAATGTTCAGACGAAGAAGCCTCCGCATGTTCTGCCAAAGTTTGCCTTGGACGTACTTTTCATGTAGGAAGTAGCATATCACATCTCGGTAGGATTGACAGCTAGACTGCATCGGAAGAAGAAGGCACCTTGGCCCACTCTTCCGTTGCAAATTGGGTTATATGAGATCTAGAGTATCAAGCAAGCAGATGTCAAAGTAGAACTGATGAAGAAGTACCCATTCGACCTCCAAAGTTATAATCTGTATGACCCACTTTGCATTGTGAAGGATCATTGCACGAGAGTTCAGTTCAACTGGATCAACGGGGCATTTCATTGGGTCGAGGAGGACCCATGGAGATATTGCTACAATTTCTCCAGACCTAATGAACTGGTCGGTTTTGCTGTGGAGTGGTTAGCAAAGCAACATTACGGAGAGCACCAGCAGTAGCAACATTGGCAACAGAGCCAAGCATGCCAGTGCGCGACAAAGGGAAGCGGAATATTCTTGATTGCATGGAGGAGGAGAAAAGCTGCAAGTTTCGAGCAGATCCACTTGTAGAGAAAGCAACTATGGCTATAGAGGCAAAGAGGCAGCAACGTGACAAGAGAATCGTGCGAAGGCAAAAGGACAAGAATAAAATGGAAGAAGCAGAGAAGGAGTTGCATGAGCTAAGGGAGAAAATCCGAAAGGAACAAGAGCTGCGCAAACAGGAGAGGGAAGTGTAGCAGTAGCAGATCCAACAAGGGGCGCAACATGTGCAAACAAATGAAGCAACGCCCATACAAGTAGTTGATTCATCTGAACAACTGGCATCAGGCGAACAGGGTGAACCATCGCATGGGCAAGACTTTGCTCATGATATAGAACAAGCACTTCAACAGTTGGATGCAAACATGGAGCAGTAGGAGTTGGAACAAGACATTGACCTCATGCTTCACCACAAAGAGGTTGACTCGCCCACTTTGATGCATCCAGATGATGAGCAAATCTCGAATGATCAAGGAGGCACTGAGATCCTTGGTGATCAACTGAAGAAGAGATGCACAACATCTCGTTAATGAATCCCAACATAGAGTTGTGCAATTTCGCAGAGTGTCAACTCTAGAGGATCATACGTCTCCTGCGCAAGTTGAAGAACGAGTCATCATGAATGATGTGCGCAAACACCCAATTGCCTTGGCCGATGCAACTAGAGTGTAAGCTGAAGCCACTAGCTCAAGTGTCTGCTTCCTAATAGCTGAGAATGAGTGAACGACAAAGGAACTGCAAACTGCCAAGCAAGGAGGAGAATTGGCGACAATGCCCGCCCGAGCTAAACTGCAGAAGGCAATACTAAATGAAGTTTTGTCTCTTGACACAGTTATGCGAGGATTGTAATCCAATTTTGGTATCGTGCACAAGGCAGTTGTCCATCTCAACAGATGGCAACATCGATGTGCTAGAAGAGCACGCATCTTGACGAATGTGCATGCTATTGTTGATGACATGCAAACATAAATGATGAAGTACAAGGGAGCACCACTTCACTTGCCAAAGATGATGAGGGCCAATGCGGTCGAGATGAAAGCACATATCCAGAGTCAAATCCATAACTATTGAAGACCTCTCGTAACTCATCACTAGCATACAGGCTTCCCATTCACGAATATTCAAGAGCATGGAAGTTGTGGTGCACACACATGTGATCCCATTACTTGGGACTCCCACCCAAGCGAAGACAAAGAAGCAAGTCTGACTAGAGCTTGACTCGTACTTTGACGAGTTGATGTGCATCACCACCAGCCCAAATTTGCCTATCAATGCAGACATCATGCACAAGTACGTTGTTGGTCTGGCCACATTGAAGACAATGATGTGCATGCTTTTAGATGAGTTGGACAGAGGAGCTCGGCAATGTACCTGGATGCTATGGAGGCAAGGGTCAGGTTTCAGATGGATGTCACCACGGAACACATGGACACTATCAGGGACTACAGAGCTTGGCATCAATATGTTACTATTGATCAACATGAGGATGTTGAGTTGTTGAACTTCTATAGTTGTCTAAGCAATAGTGATGTCTAGTTTAGCTTGCTCAAGCCATTGTGTTCTCATGGGTACATGTGCATTGTAATGTTGGGTCATGTCAAGTGTCGATAGTGGATGTAACAATCATAGAGTATGTGAAGAGTCATGAGGGTAGTTGAACATTCACAAAGGGGAAAGTCAAGGGCCACCCCACCCTTTGCTATAAATAGTCCCTCATAACTCGTTGTATAGGCTTTTGGTCAGCCAAGCTTCTGATAAGACTATCTTGGAAAGAGCTTAGACAGTATTGTAATGTGCCTTGGCTTCTCCACTACATGGAGCTAGTTCATCTCTTTGGAGGAGCATGCTGATGTGTTTGTAACGTTCCACTTTAGGGTTAGTAGGTTTACATGGATGTATTGTATGATTGGAACTTACACTTCTTTATATAATAAGAGCTAACACGTTTTCATGCATATGTTGTTATTGTTGTTGGACTGTTCCGGTTGTTGTAGCAATGTATGTTTTTTAAATTACGTAGTTGTGTATGAACACTTTTGTATGCAATTATATGAATCTTGTTGCAGATGTGATGTTGGTTTAAACATCACTTTGGATTGCAAGACTGACCTACTTTCCAACTTGTGATGCATCTTCGCTCGTGTGTTCCCTTTCCAGCTGAATACACTTACAAGTTGCCAAGGGGCACACTCATCTCAACCCACCTGTGTTAGAAACCTCTCATACACCTTCCTTGACTCATTGCAATGGTCACACCCTTGCTACTGACATAGTTATCTCACTTGCTTCTGTGCGACATCGTGGTCAAGGCATTGCTTTACGACCCACTGTTGGACTCCTACACCAAATGGTCTGAGGTCTAATTGGGACTTATTACAGGGGAGATCCCCTTGACATGTTGGCGGGTCCAACACCGTCAACATTTCTAGCACTAGAAGGAGGGCCAAATGACAAGTTGTATCCTCTCATCCAATTTTGAACCTTTGCATACCTTTCATTGATTCTTGTACTCTTCTCCCCCCACGCTACTTTTCAAATCGTGAAGATGTGTCCATCACGAGGGAGCTTTTCGATCTCTTGTCCACTTACACGTATGATGGTGAAGGCGAAGTGTCCTCACTTGAGTACTTACATGGCTTTATTTCCATGCTTCATGAGGAAGATGGGTGTTCTGACGAACAGGTTAGTTTGCTACTCGCACGTACTTACATGGCTTTATTTCCATGCTTCATGAGGAAGATGGGTGTTCTGACGAACAGGTTAGTTTGCTGCTCGCACAACACTTAGTGAATCTCCATGTGATTGGCTGCTTAGCCTATCGGCTGACAGCGTGCACTCACTTGAGCACTTCTGTGATCTCATTGAAGACACTTTCTATCATTTTGATCCAGACTATCTTGACCAAAAATTGTTACAGCAACGGAAGGCTCCGCATGAATCAGTTATTGATTTTTGGCAATGCTTCCGTGACTTGCAGTATCAAGCTCTGAGGAGCCAGATGAAATTTGCCTATCTTTGGGACTGGTTCGAATATTGCCTTAAGAAATCTACCTATCCCAAGAAGAAGCTTGAGATCAAGCCTCACTCAACATTCTTCACTGGTGGAATTGCGCAATCTCATAGGGATGTGGTCATTGTCTTGATTGATTGTCTGCCTTCCTTTCATTCAACAGCTCTACCACTGCCTAGTGATGTTGAAGATCATGCTCACACACCTATTCATCTTTCACATTCTCCCAACATCACTTTACTCAATTTTCGTGCAAATTTGGTTGTGAATCCTTCGAGTTCTCATATGCATTCTGTTCTATGACCTTCATCTTCTCACTCAGGTGTTCCTCCAGATGGAACTGTATTCTGTTCGTCCATTCTAGACTCTTCACTTGTTGTGAACGAGGAACAACCAATTGACGAAGTTGGTGTTGCACAACCAACATGTGATGTCATTCATGAAGAGTATGAGTGGGAGCTTGAGCATCAACACTCGGTGAAGGAGGACTGCCTTCTATCCAAGACCCCTCTGTTCTCTCCTAACATATTTGGTGAACCTACCATCCATGGTTTCACATGTGTGTCTTCATCCACGGATGCACCCATTGTTGATCATTCACAAGACTCGCTGGATGATGGTCCATCATTCGAAAATGGAGAGGATAAGTTATTCGTTGAAAATCCACTTGATCTTTCATCTCTCTTTTCTGGAAACACGGAGGATGAGTTTGTTCACTTTTCATCTACCCCTCTATTTGATTCATCTGATCATGAGTATGTGGATGAAATCATTGATTTTTCTGATCGTGGTGGTCGTGATCCATTTGTTTCCGTATTTGATCACGATCATGAATCTATCACAATTGATCTTTTGAAGCCACCGGTTTATGATGATCTATTTGATGATGAAGTTGAAACACCCAAGACTGTCGAGGCACTTCAGCCCGAGCTGATGGTTATGTCAGGTCCTTCCTCTCTTGGGGCCTAGTCTCACTTTCGATCAAAAAACTGTTCAATCACCCAAGGCTCCTCATCACTCATCTGTATGCATTGAAGATCAATTTCACACACAGATTATACTTCCTCCCCTCGAGCGACATGATCCCATCACTCATGCATTGGAGGAATATTACATTGCAAGCACACGTGTACAATGCAATTTATCTTTGTTTCTTTCGTTTGTTTGCATGTCTCAATCAAGAGTGTTCTTGTGCTTCAAAGTTGCACACAGTGTCACACAACACCATGATAAATCCATGGACTGCTCGTCAAACACTTGCACTCACTTATGTCCTATGGGCACTGTCAAACACGAAGTGTGGTTGTCTTCATTGTTATATCTTTCTTGCTTACTGGTTCGCACAACTGGGTTGCTCACGGACCAAGCTTTCACCAACATGGGTCAACCAATGCACCGGTGGCTGCGTTGGAAATATCATTTCACGTGATCAAACCCATGTACTACTAGTGTAGGAGTAGGAGTAGTGTTTACTTTCAGTCAGTTTGCTTGCATGCATGTTTTCTTATTCACTTTGTTTGCTTGTTTGTCTACTTGCTTGTTTGCTTAATTGTTTTGCTTTCACTTTTGCTTTTGCTCTTGCTTTGCTTTGTTGTTTGTTAGTTCGCTTGTTTCATTTGTAGGTTGGTTTTGCATGAAACCATGTATGACTCATGAAACGAGCTAGGTGAAGTACAAGAGGGCTTGTACATCTATCACTACTTGGTTATGTGTCATCTTGCCTCTGTATGAAGAGCTTGTTACTTTTAGTCTGTGATACGTCGAAGGAAAATACATATTGTCCAAAGTGAACCTTAGTGAAAACACAACGCTTGCGCGCTAATTAGCGTCACCTTCTCTAGTCAGTTGTTTTTGGGTTAACCCTTGTCAGCTCATTCAAGTAGAGTAAGGTGAGAGGGAAAACATTAACAAGAACATCTGAGATATAATAAACTACTTCTTTGTTGGAACAACCTCTTCTGCTCTCAATAAGTCAAGATCCCTCTTCTGCCTATGAAATGAATAAGTGTTATGCATACTTGAAAAAATGAAAAAGGAAAAATCAAAATATTCAAAATGAAAAATGAATAAGGCGAAAGAAGAGAAAGGCTTCCTGCGCAAGGAGGTGATGCAAGTAACACTGCTGGGGCACTGACCAGGCCTGTTGGCAGCGGAGAAACACCAAAGATGAAACTAAGACTCTAATGACTATACTACTTGTGCACTAATATACCCCTCAAACCTAATCGAAACAACTATGTTGTCTTGGCTTGGAATGTGTGTCAATCGACTAGGAGTTTGGCAGATGCTACATCTTTCAATCAAGCTAGTGTGAAGCCAAGATGAGTTGAGAGTTGAACAATACTTCTGGAGGTGTTAGAATTGCTTTTCACGAACAAGGTCCATTCAAAGATCTAGAGTTATACCAGTGTGTCGCCAAGTGTTGTAGCAGCTACAACCACCCTCCAAAATTTTGCCTTAGCCCGTTTTGGAGCCTCCCTACCAACCTTTCACAACACCTTGTCTTGCTTCGTCAAGTACACAAGCTTTGGTGTTTTCTTGCACAAAGGCAGCTTGTTAAGCACAACTTGATGCATTCCCCTCACTGGTTGTCCATCTGGACTTAGTCCAGATGTAGGCTAAGCAACTTCCCCAAGAAAATTACGCATTTTTAGAGGGAAACTAGCCTTCCCTCTATAAATTGCACAATTTTGTCTAGCAGCCTGCTGGGCTCCAGAATTGCGCAATTTTTCTAGTCAACACTCCCAACAGTAATTGTGTAATTTTCCCCAACAGGGGTGCTCAGCCCAAAATTTGTACAAATCTGGGCAGTAGTCAGCTGCTCTGCCCAGAAATTGTACAAATCCCCTAGGAAGCCAGCCCAACTCCCAACTTGAAATGCGCATTTTTCTCAAGCAGTTGAGCAGCTGCATGCATGAGCAGTCTGGTTGACCAGTTCCACCCAGGACCAAGGAAACTTGACTTGCATGCATGCATGACTTGTTGTTCATGTAATATAAAAAGGCAACATGCAAAAGAGATCCCATGATTCAGGGAGCTATTTTTAGCAGTGGGGGTTACATGCAAAGTTTTTTTAGAAACTTCCTTCCAAGTGTAGCTTTTTCCTAGATTTTTGGCATGTGCGTCATGAGCCCAAACTTATTTATTCGATGCAACAGAGCTCGTTCTTTAATATCGATATTGGAGCTCTGACATCCCACAACACATCCAGGAATATTCGACACATCCGACTCAACTATTCATGGGTAAGTGGCCTCAACTTGTCTTTTCAGCATTTCTGTCACTTTTTGTATATTCGCTTGTGTGAGTGTTGTTTGCTTGATTTCTTTGAACGCTTGTTGTCATTTACATGTATACTAGCTTGTCCTATCTCTGTTTCAGTTTTCGTTGCTATCTCACTGTTGTCACATGCATGAAATTGTTTTGCACAAACGTTTGCCAAACCGGCGAACCACTTCACCCACATGCATGTTGCTCTGTTTGTTGAATCTTTCATTCATCTTTTGCATGCACTGCCAATCACTTCTTCTATCACTTAGTGTTGCCATGCATTCACTATCTTATTTTCTTTCAGTTGCCCGTCAGCGAGTCGGGCTAACCTCGGCCCGTACTTTGCCTTCAATGAGACTGCATTATGCAATCTGGGGAAGGAAGGCTCTGCCTTCCTCTCCAAAAATGTGCATTTCTACCCAGCACTGCCCTCCAGGACTGTTTTGCGCATTTCTGAGGGGCAGTGACTGTTGGACCAGAAAATTGCGCAATGTAGTCCCTGAACCTGCTGCCACTCCCACTTTGAATTGCGCACTACACAGATCCAGCAGCTAATCCTGCCTCCCAGACATCCCAGACTGCCCTTTGTGCAGTTCTAGTAGTCAGTCACCTAGCCTCCCAGGAGAAATTGCGCAATCTTGCCCATTAGTTTCCCAAGTATGTGATGTGTCATTCCCCGAAGTTGCTTTGTTTCACTGACATATTTCTTGCCATGTATTTTTCTTGTCTCCAGATCTTTTAGGTGTTCATCAGTCCTAATGGCTTCCAAGAGAACGGGATCTCAGGACGCTGATGGAAATGCGGCTGGAGCAGCAATTGAGCAAGTGTTCTCTAGTCTGTCGATCTATGAAGATACAAAGTTGTATCTAGACAAGGACATCAAACTTAAGTGGCAAGAGGTCATTGAAACATTTGCAGGCACTTTTTGGGAACACCTCGAAGATCGTCAGTTGTATGTGAACACTCACAAGTCTAGATTGTACCAGATTGCATGCAGATATCCTATGTTCCCATGCGCAGACATGATACACTGGATCGTCTCTCACACTGATCCCGAGACGATGACCTTAAGCAGTGTTAGTGGGACAAAGCTTGCAACCTTCTGGGAACGATATTATGATAATATGTATCAGATGTTAGAGCCCGTGACTGTCATGGAGACTCCATTCAGCTTACCCAACAATAGTGCTAACTCCAGATACATTCTGAGGAAATTGGGTAAAGGAGTCAACTCGATTGAAGTTGACACCCAACCAGATCTACAAGATAAAGATACTAAGGATGGCATACCAATACATGATCATATTTTCATGCCGACTGTATGGCCAAGCAAGCATGGAAACCTTCCCATAGATTTGGGTCGTTGCACTAGACCAATTGACTAGAGAAGGAAAACCATGTAACTGGCTTGGCATACTCACTCATCAGTTGAAGGAACAAGTAACGAAGTCTCGACAGTCACCCGAAGGTATGCATGCAGAGACTTACATGTTCGCTTACATCCTAGATGGAGTCTATTCCTGACAGGAGTTCTCAAGCTTGGAGTGGGCATGGTCACCGGCGTAGATTGTTGTGAACACATATTTCAAGTTGTTTTCTGAATGCAACTTCAAAGGAGTAATCACACGGTTGTCTGACCATTTTGTCACCTCGATGTACAAGATGATATTCGGACATGATCCACTCTTCATGTCAAAGGAAGCAATGGAGGCATTGATAGGCATTGCAGATTGGTATGCTTCACTGTCCGACACTTTCATCTGAATGTTCAGTGCAGAGAAGCCTTTGCATTTTCTTCCAAAGTTTGCCTTGGACGTACTTGTCATGCAAGAAGTAGCATATCACATCTCGGTAGGATTGACAGCTAGACTGCATCAGAAGAAGAAGGCACCTTGTCCCACTCTTCTATTGCGGATTGGGTTATATGAGATCCAAAGTATCAGGCAAGTGGATGTCGAAGCAGAATTGATGAAGAAGTACCCATTCAACCTCCGAAGCTACAATTCGTATGAACCACATTGCATTGTGAAGGATCTCTACACAAGAGTTCAGTTCAACTGGATCCACGGGTGTTACAGATCCATTTGGGCACATCAAATCCCAATATTCATATCAGTGTTTTAGGGCTCATCAAACCCTAAATTCAATTGTTTCATGCCTTAAACAAGTCAACCCTTTGAATGCCTCATTACCATATAGTTTCATGACTTGAAGACATCTAGAAATTGCCTCTAAAGGGACCAGCGCAGGTAAGCCCTTATGAAGGTGCACTGTAAAGCAGTTAAGTCCATTTCCAGGGTGCTCTACTGAGCACTTAGGCTTCCTTTCACTTGCACTGGACGAGAATGAGCGAAATTCACATAGGGTTTGGGGAATATTCTTATCTTTTGGAGTCATCTAGAAGTTTCCTTGTCTTATCAACTTCTACGAGCTCGAAAATGGATGAAGAATGAGTTAAGGAGCATCCTATCCTCTCATCCCTTCCTCCATGGAACTAATTCTAAGTATGGAAGGCAATTCAATGTCACCATTAATGACAAAAACTCCTTCATATTCCTATAAATTGACCACTCATCTATGTGATCAGGGGTTGGATTATGTTGAATTGTAAGGAGATAATGCTGCTATGAGATTTGGCTTTGAAGCAAATATTGTAATGCTACAAGTTTGTCATGCTTTTGATGTGATGTGGATGGGATCCAAGCTAGAGGAATGAATTTGGATTAGACACTGATGGTTGTAATTTCTTCTTCTATCTAATAAAGTGTTTGAACCTTTTTCCATATGTTGTGTTCTTTCATAATGCTTATATGTATGAATTGCTTCTGATTCATTTCATTTATATTCAATGGATCGTATGCTTTGATCGGTTTTTGTCTTCTGCTGTGTTTTCAGGGTACTTCTCAAGCGGATTAAGTACAGGAAGGAGCGATGGAATCGATACAAGGGAGACAAGAGGAAAGCGGAACCACAGGTAGGCCTTCTATCCTCTCTTCTTATCTATTGTTTGTAGGAAAAGTCCAAAAAACTTTAAACTGATGTTATAGGCACAACTACTTGTCTAGTGAATTAGTGTTTATCTGTAGATGCTAAATTCTCCAAAACAAATTGGCGACTCCGCTAGGGATCTATCACCTTTCCTAGTAGCTTATTCACCTCCTAAGACATTCTTTTAGACCCTACTTATGTTCATTGATTGTATTTCAGCCCTTTTGCATTGAATTTTGGTCAAAATTTGAGGTTAGATGACTCTTGAGTGGCCTCTCAAAAATCAGCGCAAGCTTGGTCAAGGAGCAGTGCTCTGCAGAGCACCCTTGAGTGAGAGATAGTGCTCTGCAGTGTAGTTAGGCCCTCTTTGACCTATGCTAATCCACCTTAGGTCAAATTCCCACCTTTGGATTGAGTTTTTTCCCAAATTTTTTCTGTTTGTTTGCTTGCTAATTGATCAATGAATGTCATGTCTCAGAGAACAAGTTTTTATCTCCTTTACCAGCCCTACTTTGATTTGATTGATTAATGTTTCTTTAATGTTTTCATTGTCATTATCAGTCTATAATCAAAGTTAGAATATAGTTGATTAATCTTCATTTGAAAGAAAGTGTCGTAAAGTCTTCTCTTCCTTCGAATTAGAATTGTCGTAAAAGTCTTCGTTCCTATTGAAGATTGATTGATTATATGTGCATATTTTCTTTTTGTTCATCATAACATTAAGCGATTCGAAAAGAAAAACTTTCGTCATTCATATTGTAGTTTGTGAATGCTTGAAAGGAATAGCTAGGGAAATTGCATTAGATGTGCTCTTTTCTCTTTGTCAAAAATCTGATTGCTCTATCCCTACTAGCTAAGGCTTTTCATTGTTCAATTGAATGGAAAATAATGCTTATCATATTAGTTGCATTTTAGAATTGCAAACATACATCACGTGGTGAACCTTGAAGGGAAAATCTTAAAGAAGATCAACTTAAAATTTATCTGAATTACCTAATGGAGCATTGTCACCTAACGAAAAACATTTAGAGATCTAGGCTAGAGACGTGTTCCGGTGTAGTAAAACAAAGCAGTTGTTGCTGACTTGTCTACAATACATCCCAAGTGTGATACCTCATTCCACGTATGTGAGTATATCGTAGCTCGTCCACGTACCTTCGGGTATATAGGGCGGTGTTACAGTACGTAAAGTATATGGGAATGCTCTCACTGTGTGGTTTTGCATTAGACATCGCTTATATGGATTGGGCCTCCATGTACTTTCGGGTATATATGAGAGGACAACACTAGGTTGCTATCCATCCTTAGGTAACCAAGTCAACTGCCTTGTACATTGTGATACACCGAACACAACATTCGGGGAGATTTCCTGCCTGTACTTCTCGGTTCGTTGGGAGGTATTCTGCAGTTCACAATTGCTTGGTAAACCTTTTGCCTAGATTATCCCTCTTTTGTTTTGTTATGTTACTTTGATTAAAATAAAATTAAATGACCGTGGATAACATCCTCCACACTCACTCCTTAGTTGATCTTAGGTTGAAACATATGGTGACAAATCCAAAGTCCACCGATCAAGGAATTCCTTCTGATGGGAATCCTAGTCCTTTTCCTCCATTTGGAAATATTGGTGCTCCATATATGGCTACATTGTCCCTTCCAGGATTTACCATTCACTTGCTATTATGGTTGTTTTCAACCTCCTTGGTTCAAAATGTCATGATTTCTCCGCAATCGAGTACACCTCCAACTGGACAAAATCAACCTCTAGTTGATCCTAAAGTTGACCCTTTGCCTTCTTTCTCGGTTGCTTCTTCCTCTCCTTCTTCCTCTTCACCTAGTGAAAGCATTGGTACTAGTAACCAGGTGGCTAAGAAGAAGAATAAAGGGAAGAAGAAGAAGAAGAAGAAGAAACAAATTCAGTAGAGGGGCAATCAAGCAACCATTGCTTTGAATGCAACATCTGATGAGAAACCATCTATCAAGCCTCACAAAGTTCGATATCCTTGCAAAATTTGTGCGGGAGACCATCTTCTTCGAAATTGTCTTGATATTCCTTAGATCTCAGAGTAATGGTCTTCTCGTTCACATCATCCTGTGTCATCAACTTCTGAAGATCATGTTGGTGACACACCATCAGCTAGTGGTAGTAAAGTTCATGAAAAGAAGGGTAGAGTTAAGTCTCCTTGTAGGTTATGTGAAGGGAATCACCCCATTCACCTTTGTCCTTATCTGGATGAAGCCAAAAAAGTGTTGGATAACCATCCTGATTCACCGCAGCGACTTCCATCTGGTTACAAGAAACTCTCCCTTAGTCCTTCACTAGTTGATGAATTGATTGACACAAATCAATCATCAGTCAAACCCACTCTCTCTGAAAGTGAATCCTATGAGTCTATACCCGACCCAAATCAACAGGTCGAAGAAACAGTTGACCTAATTTCACCTTCAGTTAATCGTACCTTTCCTATAGAGAGTGAAATTGATACCACTCAGTTTCTTTTTGTTTCTACAAGCTATAATGATCTTGGAGACAATCCTCCTGTTCCATCAAGACATGAGGAAAATCCTCCCGCTCTCGTAGCTCAAGGGGTTAATTCTCCCGTTTCTATGGTACCCCCTCCAAGTAGTCTGGTCACTTCCTTCGATTGGAATCGACTGGTAGGATGTCATCTTCCTTCTTATGTGCCTTTCCAGATCATAGTACAGGTTTGTAATATGATTGTATTTGGCACTGTTATAGATGAAGGTGCATCTGTGAGTATCCTTTCCTCAATTGCTTGGCAAGCGCTTGGTTCGTTGTCGCTTGTGCCTGTTACGCAGAATCTGTTGGCTTTTAACAAAGGAACCATTCAACCATTGGGGATTCTCCCTAAGTTACCTATTACTTTGGGAGGAAAAATCGTTTATCTGAATGTGATGTTAGTCCCAGGCCCTTTAGATTATAATTTACTTCTTGGGCGCGACTATGTTTATGACAAGGGAGCTATTGCTTCAACACTCTTTCGAGTGATTTGTTTCCCGCATGAAGGCATAATTGTCACCATTGACTAGCTTTCATTCCCAGTCCAAATATGGCTCCTAGTCAACCATATTCCCTAAATGGTCCTTTTGTACCATTGGTATCATCCCCGCCACGGGTCAATTATGTGGAAACCCATTCCATACCTACGTTAACTGACAATCAATTTAGTGATGTTGTACATCATGTACTGGGGGAATTGGAACCAGATCTCTCCTTCATGACCTCTTATGAGTTGTGATCAGGCCAATGAGGATAGTTCTTTTACTGTGTCAACCTCGTTAAAAAATGAAAGAGTTCCATGAGGATAGTTCCTTGTCTTGTGTCAACCTCGTTAAACAATGAAACAGGTCCATGAGGATAGTTCCTTGTCTTGTGTCAACCTCGTTGAAAAATGAAACAGATCCATGAGGATAGTTCCTTGTCTTGTGTCAACCTCATTAAAAAATGAAACCAAGGGTATGAGGATAATTCCTTGTCTTGTGTCAACCTCGTTAAAAAATGAAACAAGGAATATGAGGATAGTTCTTTTATTGAGTCAACCTCATTAAAAAAATGAAGCAGCTTCAATGAGCATAGTTCCTTGTCTTGTGTCCACCTCGTTAAAAAATGAAACAAAGGGTATGAGGATAGTTGTTTTACTGTGTCAACCTCATTAAAAAATGAATCAACTTCCATGAGGATAGTTCCTTATCTTGTGTCAACCTCGTTAAAAATTGAAACCAAGGATATGAGGATAGTTCCTTGTCTCGTGTCAACCTCGTTGAAAAATGAAACCAAGGATATGAGCATAGTTCCTTGTCATGTATCAAGCTCGTTAAAAAATGAAACAAGGTCCCCTAGAGCAAAGTTCCACTTCGAGATTTTTATTAGATCTCGTAAAATCCTAGTCGAGACTTTCACTTGATCTCTTAAAATAACCTTCATTCCATCCACATGATAGCCACGAGTAGTCTACTTAGGTGAATGTAATGAAGCTTGGAGGGCATGCACCTAGTGGTAAAGTTAAGTCTCCCTATAGGTTATGTGAAGGGAATCACCCCATTCACCTTTGTCCCTATCAGGACGAAGCCAAAATGTGTTGGATAACCGTCCTGCTTCACCGCAGCGACTTCCATCTGGTTATAGGATACTCTCCATTTCATCATGCTGGGGGCATGTAAACCAATTTCAAGCATAGTTTTTCCTCATTTCAAGCTTGTGTAAAAATGAAACCAGTTTCAAGCAAAGTTTTTCCTCGTTTCAAGCTTGTGTAAAAATGAAACTAGTTCCAAGCATAGTTTTTCGTTTCAAACTTGTGTAAACATGAAACTGAATCCAAGCATAGTTCCCTATGGTTCAAGCTTGTCTAAAAATGAAACCATTTCCATTTTTAACCCTCATTATTGCCATTCTATCAGCCTCTTTCGTCAGATAAGCCTTGGTTGTTTTCATCCAGTCGCCACCATCCCTTTGGCCGATCATACGCTTTCACTTGGTTGATTTACCCTTTCTGAGGTATAGTTGCAATGAGTGGTCTTATTAGCCAGCCTCTCCACATAAATCAACATGTTTTGAGAATTTCCAACATCGTCGGAACCAATTGCTACCCTAGACACCACTCATTTCTCAAAATGGAGTCCTCTTTAAGCTCTTTTCAGACTCCCTAAACATGAAAAGATTGTCGAGCGCTTGTCCTTTCCAGCTCGTTAACGGATTGGAAAGGATATCTCTCTTGTATTATTTTACGCTTTTTAGGACTTGAGAGATTAATTTACGAAAAAGAACTCGTGTAGTTTTCTTTTTGTACCTTTTCAAACTCTCTAAACATGAAAATGATCGAGTTATCTTTGTCGTTAAACTCGTTAAAAACATCAAATAGCGACAAACTTGTCCATCTAGACAAGGTCGAGTTTCACCTTCGCTAGACTCGTTAAAACATCAAATAGTGATGGATTCGCCCAAAGGGTGAAATTATACAACAAGCATATGTTATCCTTCTCAAGATTGATAAAAATAAAGAGGCATTGGTCAACAATGACTGGGGATAATGGAAAAGGGGGAAAACCACTTTATGGTAGCAAGTCCCTCTTGAACATGACATTTTCACTCCATCATCGTGACTATCTAGATTGGGTTATTAGCTTGATGGTTATCATATCATTGGTCTATCATAAAACCCATCACTTTGTTTTGGTCAATGCTACCAATTCACTTTAGTGTTGCCAACATGTTCAAGAGAAGTCATCCAGTCAAAATCCATCTTTTGCAATACCATAAACCTTCATTTTCATGACCGCTATCCTGAACTTTGTGTCGTTAGACAATTCCACCTCTAAAATCACTACACTCGTTTCATGTCATTGATGTGGGGTACATCAAGGCCCTCTTGCGACGAGTCGCTTCTTGTCGACATCAACTCATTATCCAAGAAGTTGACTTAGAAACACCCATTCAGTACCTTGAGGCTTGCATGCATCAATGGCATGTTTCTCGCTTCCGACGATACACATACATCAATGGCCTTTGACCGGAAGAATTTGTATGGTGTTCAACATCAAATCATCCATTCACACCATGTAGAATGTACTGCAGTACCTTGAGGATCATTATCATTGTCGGTGATTTTTCTCACATCTGTTAACAACGTACATCATTGGCTGGTAATCAGATGGTGTCTTCCCATGTTTGACTTCAGATCACATATTCACATGGATAGACTTGTACTTGAGCGAATAGTTGAACGAGATTGAAGACCCCGGATCTAGTTTCATCCATTCGGGCTGCGATTTCAGGAGTACTAAATCATATTTATAATGGCTTTACATTGATGGTCATTCCGATCATGGGTCTATATTTGTAGACGACTATTTATGTACATGTAATGAAAGTTTATAAGTTGAGCATGGGTATGCCTTCCCTCAGAAATTCATGAAAAATCAAATATCATGATATATGTATTGTAATTGATGCAAGTCACCTTCCACTTTGATACCTCCTCATCACATCGTAAAGCATTTCATTCGACATTGGAATTTTTTCGACTTCATGATTTAGGGGCAATTGTTACAGATCCATTTGGGCACATTAAATCCCAACATTCAGATCAGTGTTTTAGGGCTCATCAAACCCTAAACTAAGTTGTTTCATGCCCTAAACAAGTCAACCCTTTGAATGCCTCCTTCCCAGACAGTTTCATGACTTAAAGACATCCGGAAATTGCCCCTAGCGGGACCAGCACAGGTAAGCCCTTATGAAGGTGCGCTGCAGAGCAGTTAAGTCCATTGCCACGGTGCTTTGCAAAGCACTTAGGCTTCCTTTCACATTTGTTGGGTGAGAATGAGTGAAATTCACATAGGGTTTAGGGAATATTCTTATCTTTTGGAGTCATCTAGAAGTTTCCTTGTCTTATCAACTCCTATGAGCTCAAAAATGGATGAGGAATGAGTTAAGGAGCATCCTATCCTCTCATCCCTTCCTCCATGGAACTAATTCTAAGTATGGAAGGCCATTCAATGTCACCACTAATGACAAAACCTCCTTCATCTTCCTATAAATTGACCACTCATCTAAGTGATCAGGGGCTGGATTCATGAGGGCTTCACTCAATGAACCTCTAACATATCACGTGCGATCATGGCATATTAAACAATACCCTTAATTTGAGTACATATTAGAAAATACCTCTAAAAATCATATTATTTAACCCCCTACCAATATAAACCCAATAGGCCTTCCCAATTTAAAAAACCCCTACTCTCACTAGATATTGTAGGTATCCATTTCTTCATTAACATTTTGTCCACCCCTTTATATTTTTTCATTAACTTTGAGCTCCATTTTTTATACATGTCAATATAAAAACCCTTTACCCCCTATATATCCCCCAATATATTATGTCATTTTTTCCTCATTACATATCCCCCAATATGAACCCACGTGCTATGGTAAATCTCCTGCAGTGAAGCCCCCGTGGCTGGATTATGTTGAATTGTAAGGAGATAATGCTTCTATGAGATTTGGCTTTGAAGAAAGTATTGTAATGCTACAAGTTTGTCATGCTTTTGATGTGATGTGGATGGGACCAGTGTTGTAATTCCTTCTTCTATCTAATAAAGTGTTTGAACCTTTTTCCATATGTTGTGTTCTTTCATAATGCTTATATGTATGAATTGCTTTTGATTCCTTTCATTTATATTCAATGGATCATATTCTTTGATTAGGTACGGGAAGGAGCGATGGAATCGATACAAGGGAGATGAGAGGAAAGCGGAACTACAGGTAGGCATTATATCCCCTCTTCTTATCTATTGTTTATAGGAAAAGTCTAAAACACTTTAAACTGATGTTCTAGGCACAACTACTTGTCTAGTGAATTAGTGTTTATCCGTAGATGCTAAATTCTCCAAAACAACGGGGCATTTCATTGGGCCGAGGAGGACCCATGGAGATATTGCTACAGTTTCTCCAAACCCGATGAACCAGTCGGTTTCGCTGTGGAGTGGTTAGCGAAGCAGCATGAGGCAACATCATAGAGAGCACTAGCAGTATTAGCAGTGGTAGCAGAGCCAGGCATACTAGTGCGTGACAAAGAGAAGAGGGAGATTGTCAATCGCATGGAGGAGGAGTAAAGCTACAAGTTTCGAGTAGATCCACTTGTAGAGAAAGAAGTTATGGATATAGAGGCAAAGAGGTAGCAGCGTGAGAAGAGAATCAAAAAAAGGCAGAAGGACAAGGAGAGAATGGAGGAAGTAGAGAAGGAGTTGCATGAGTTGAGGGAGCAACTTCGAAAGGAACAAGATTTACGCAAATAGGAGAGGGAAGCACAACAAAAGCAGATTCAGCAGGGGGTGCAACATGTGCAAATAGACAAAGCAGTGCCCATACAAGTAGTTGATTCATCTGAACAACTAGTATCAGGCGAACAGGGTGAACCATCACAGGGGCAAGACTTTGCTCATGAGATGAACAAGCACTTCAACAACTGGATGAAGACATGGAGCAGTAGGAGTTGGAACAAGACACTAACCTCATGCCTCATCACAAAGAGGTCGACTCACCTGCTTTGATGCATCCAGATGATGAGCAAGTCTCGAATGACCAAGGAGGCACTGTGATCCTTGGTTATCAACTGGAAGAAAAGATTCACAACATCTTGTTTAATGAATCCCAACATAGATTTGTGCAGTCTCGCAGAGTGTCAACTCCGGAGGATCATACATCTCCTGCACAAGTTGAAGAATGAGTGATCATGAATGATGTGTACAAACATCCAGCTCCCTTGGCCGATGCAACCAGAGTATATGCCGAAGCCACTAGCTCAAGTGTTTGCTTCCTAATAACTGAGGATGAGCGAATGGCAAAGGAACTACAAACTGCTAAGCAAGGAGGAGACTTGGCAACAATGTCCGCCCGAGCTGAAATGAAGAAGGCAATACTAGATGAAGTTTTGTCTCTTAACACAATTATGTGAGCATTGTACTCCAAGTTTGGTATCGTGCATAAGGCAGTTGTCCATCTCAATGGATGGCAGCAACGATGTGCTAGAAGAGCACACATCTTGACGAACGTGCATGCTATTGTTGATGACATTCAAACATGGACGATGAAGTACAAGGGAGCCTTGCTTCATTGGCCAAAGATGATGAGGGCCAATACGGTCGAGCTAAAAGAACGTATCCGAAGTAAATCCGGAACTATGATGACCTCCCGCAACTCATCACTAGAATGCAAGCTTCCCATGCACGAGTATTCAAGAGCATGGATGTTGTGGTGCGCACACATGCGATCCCATCACTTGGGACTCTCACCCAGACAAAGAAAAAGAAGCAGGTCTGACTACAGCTTGACTGATACTTCGACGAGTTGATGCACATTGCCACCAACCCAAACTTGGTTATTACTGTAGACATCATGCACAAGTATGTTGTTGGTCCAACCACATTGAAGACAATGATGCACATGCTTTCAGACGAGTTGGACAGAGGAGCCTAAGCAGTATACTCGAATGCTATGGAGGCAAGGGTCAGGTTTCAGATGGATGTCACCGTCGAACACACAGACACTATCAGGGACTACAAAGCTTGGCATCAATATGTTACTGTTGATCAACATGAGGATGTTGAGCAATTGGACTTCTATAGTTGTATAAGTCAGAGTGATGTCTAGTTTGGCTTGCTCAAGCCATTGTGTTCTCATGGGTACATGTGCATTGTAATGTTGAGTCATGTCAAGTGTAAGTCAAGTGTCAATAGTGGTTGTACCAGTCATAGAGTAGGTGAAGAGTCATGAGAGTAGTTGAATAACCATAAAGGGGAATGTCAAGGGACACCCCACCCTTTGTTATAAATAATCCCTCATAACTCATTATATAGGCTTTTGGTCAGCCAAGCTTTTGATAAGACTATCTTGGAAAGAGCTTGGACAGTACTGTAACGCGCCCTGGCTTCTCCACTGCACTGAGCTAGTTCATATCTTTGGAGGAGTAGGCGGATGTGGCTATAACGTTCCACTGTTGGGGCTAGTAGGTTTACATGGATGTATTGTATGATTGGAACCTACACTTCTTTATATAATAAGAGCCATCATGTTTTCATGCATATGTTGTTATTGTAGTTGCATTGTTCCAGTTGCTGTAGCAATGTATGTTGTTTAACTTACGTAGTTGTGTATGAACACTTCCGTATGCAATTATATGAATCTTGCTACAGATGTGCTATTGGTTTAACCATCACTTTGGATTGTCAGACTCACCTGCTTTCCAAATTGTGATGCATCTTCGCTCATGTGTTCCCTTCCCAGCTGAGTACACTTACAGGTTGCCAAGGGGCACACTCATCTCAACCCACCCCTGTTAGAAACCTCTCGCACACCTTCCTTGACTCACTACATTGGTCACACCCTTGCTACTGACAAAGTTATCTTGCTTCTATGTGACATCGCAGTTAAGGCATTTCTTTATGACCCACTGTTGGGACTCCTACACCAAACGGTCTGAGGTCTAATTGGGACTTCTTACCCGGGAGATCCCCTTGACATGTTGGCGGGTCCAACACTGTCAACATAACCCCATGTGGGTTTCTAAGAACGCCAAAACTTGACCCAATTGACTTTTCTATGGGTCATGGAGTCAAACTATACAAGTGGATGAAATGAAACAAAAGTCAGAGATGTATAAGGATATAGACTTTTATGTACAAAGAAGTAGCTTAGGAGTTATATGAAAAGAAATTGTTACCCGTTAACAGGTAATCTCAATATTTGGTCATCGATCCCTTTCAAAATATATGAATTGCAACCATTTATTTTCTTTATGATATATGGTCCAATCCATAAATTATCAAACTTATTGTGCATTGAAGGCTTCCTTTTATATTTATTCCATAATGACACTAATTTGCCTCTTAAAATTTGTTTCACCGTTGCTTGCTTGTTGAAACTTCTAGTTACATCTTCTTGTCTCCTTTGAATCCTTCTGAAAGCTTATTCTCTTTATTCTTCCAGCTGAATCAGATGATGAAGTCTAATTTGCATAAGAGTGTTTTCATATTCATCTTGTATCCGTTCTGCTATAGTTCATGCATTAATTTCCATGTGTATAGGAAAACTTACACCCTTTCCATAAACTAAGAGACATGATGTTTGTCCAATGCTTATTTTTGGAGTGACTCTACAAGCCCATAAGACATTTAATTACTTCTTATGTCATTTATTATGATTTGTTGCCATTGTTTTCTTTAAGGAATTAACCAGAGTCTTGTTTGTTGATTTAGTAAGGTATTGAAGCCCCGAAAATCAGGTCTACAACAAGGGGGATACCCACCCGGTCCGGGCCTTGAAAGTAGCTCATTTTCTATTTGGGATGGTGGGTTCAACTGGGGATAATGGGACCAGTTTCCCAATTTGTTTGTGATGATGCTAAGGGTTGATGTTTTCCTTTCTAAAAATTTCTAAATAGAATGCTTTTAATCTAAGTCTAATCTAAAACATGCAATTTTATTCTAATAAATGGAAACATCTACTTCTAAAAATTATCCCAGGATTAACTCTTCACTTATGCTATCTAAAATGGTTTCTAACAACAATCGGTAATAAAGATCATTCAATTGCTACGAGAAAAGAATCCATTAAAAATAAATTGTTTTGTATAAGAAATTAGCCGAAACAATTGTGATAAGCATATCGCATAATAAGTTCTTCATACACTCAACATAAACAAAATAATTACCACCGTACAAAAGTGCCAAATGATAATTTAAAAATTCAAGATTTCATATATAAACAACTGGACATAACATATTACTTGACGTACAAGTAGAAACCATTAAGAGATAAAAGTACCATTAATAACGAGTCCTACTCATGAGCTTCATCAATATAGATTTATCTTCTCATAATTCAACATCTACTAAGAGTACAAAAGTGCATTTCAGTAGCAGACATTCAACACAGATATCAATAAATCTCATTCCATCCATTCATCAAAACCTCCTCAAAGGGTGCAGAAGTGCATGTTCTGAAGAACTGTTTTTGACAAATTTCTGGACCCCTCTCTAAATGCATGAGAGGGGTTTAAATACTACTAACTAAAGACTAAAAATAGTTTATTACAAAAATATAGGAGGAGGTTTAAATGACCGTCCTCATCTAAGGCAAAAATAAATCAAAACAAAACTGAAACTGTATGTGAAAATTAACTATGCATCTGTTCTCTTAGATCGCAAGCATTTAACATCGTCTTCAGGAGCGTCGGTTGGCCGACCTCCAATTTTAGTTGTCCTACGAAAACAAAATCAGCGAGCGCTGGCGCTATCTTTTCGGAGGAATTTGTAAGGCATTTCAGAGTCATACATTGACTGTGTGATTTAACCAAGAATTGCCAATAAGTGTCCCAATTCAACTTAGTTAACTTCTTAATTGACTTTGCCTTTTCTTTAGCTTTTTGTCTCCAACTTGTCTGCAGTTGCTATGATTTTGGGAGAAATCCTGGAGTGGTTTCTGATATCAGGTTTGCTCTATGTAGATTTTCATTGACACAGTCAATGACATTGCTTGCTGCTATCACTTCTTCTTCCACTGCTTGTTCTGCCTTTTTTATCTGTGCATCCCACTTATTAAATAACATTTATTTGTGGGATTCATTGATCTTGAGCTACTATGCTTTCTTGCTTTCCTTTGATTCCTGCCAATTCAAATAATTAGAAACTTTCTTGTCAATTAAATCATAATCAAGTTACAAATCCACGACTTGACTTGTGATTTTGTTGCTCATCTCGCAGTGAAAGCTCCATTGCGATATTCTTTGGTAGAGTGTCTCTTGCTGTTGCAAGAGTTGGTCATTCAAGGCAAGGGCTTCTGAGACAAATTCCGTGACTTTGAGGTCATCTTTGTGCTTTTCTAATGTGGCATGTAATTGCTGCTCTTTTTCAGCCAGACTGCTTTGATAACCCAACTGCATCTGTTGAAAGTCCTGTTGTAATTTTTCCAATTTTTCTTTTGCTTCCCGGCTAGCGCTGGCTTGCTGTAATTGTTGCTGCAAAAACAGAATTTTATCCTCTTTATCCTTAAGCAATAGTTGTACTTTGGATGCTTTATCAACAGTAGCAGAAGCATAAGCTCCTGCGATCTGGGATAGCTTAGTCAGGTTCTCTGTCGGGTCAGTGGTACGGTCTCGCCAAAGGACATCCAACTGCTCTGCCTAAGGTGAGAGAACACTGTCTAATTTTTGTTTCTTTCCCTGTCTCCTGATCACTGCTTTGTGCTGCGGACTGTAAAACACATCTAGAGGAGGAACTTTCTCTATCTTCAACATGATTTCAGATGATGGAGCTATGGGAATGTGCTCAGTTTCTAGAGCATTGACAACTGTTTCAATGACCATTTTTGTCATTGTCTGTGTTTGATTCTTTGGTGTCTCCATATTTTGCTCCTCGATGTTGATCAATTCATTAAATGTTTCCCACTCTTTCTCTAGCTCTGTTCTGAATGGCTTTGTTGGTTGGATGAGGGGAGCGAGAACTTTCACTTGTGTGGGCGACAACACTTGTTGTTCTGGATTCTCTTTAGATTGGGTAGTATCCCTGACTGATCCTTCACTTTTATTGTGGTCGCTTTCTGACTATCTAGACCATTCTGGTGATTCTCTCCCAGGCTTAGATTTAGACTTGTCTGGCCCTGAGCTTCCACTTATACTGACGCTGGGAGTGGGTTCCCTTATTGGTTCTAAGCGCAACTTGTCCAAGGGGAGGTTTGCCAATTTCCGTTCTCTGTAGAGTTTGAACTCTTGGAATTCTACTGAGCCAAACTTGATTTGGGCCATGTGCAAAATGTCTCTAAGTGTGCTCTTCTGCTGGAAGATGTCGTTAAAGAGATCATCTTCTTTAGTGAACACCTTTATTTTAACAACCATAGTAAAATTCTTTATTACATCAAAGGGGTCAAACTGTCTCCCTGGGAATTTAAACAATCGTAGACTTAACATGTTTTCTACTTCTATGAAAGCATGACCTAAATCAAACAATGCAAAAGCCCCACAGGCCACAGGGAATTGCGACCATATTGCCTTTTTCTTGTCTTGTAGTTCTTTGCTCATTCCTCCAACCCCACAGGTTTGGTAGGCTATTTGACAGGCCATTAACTTGTCGGGAACATACAAGGGAAGTACATGAGGGGAAGCAATGCTTCCGAATACTTTGATATAAGTGAAGAATTCTTCTCCGAACCATCTTCCAACAGGGAGAATATCAATTTCAGCTTCGGGAGAAAATCCTGTGGCATCTTTATTATACAACATTTTGTGAATGGGTAGCATAACTCCATGGCAGATTCTATAAAAATATGGGGTAAACTTAGAATCCCACAGTTTCTTATGGTAGGCTTGAATGGGTAAGGGATTATGTACTGTCCATTTCCAACCCATGAGAGGAAATCTAGAAACAGAACAGATAACATCCATGACATAGGCAGCTAAAAAGAAAGGGGGATAAATCCTCTAAGAGGGAGTTCTTATAGAGCGATAATTCCAAATAGCAGAGGCTAAGTTATCAGACAATATCTAGGCCCAATCCATAATAGTGGCATTGGTGGCCCCATCTAATAGGGGTAGCCCCTCAGATGAAAACTTGTTGATATCAAGTCTTCCAAATAGCCTACATAACATTGCAGTAGTGAAACAATACGGAGAGGAGAGGGAACCAGTACTGTACATACCATATTTGTCCTTTTTAATGGCTCTTCCTTTGCTGACCAGCTTCTGGTGCATTTTGCCAAATCTTCATTCTCCTTGTCAGATTTCTCCATGAACTGCTTGTTGTAGCTAGCCTGCAGCTATGGTAAATGATACATTCGTCTTAAATCCTGTGGGGTAAATGACCCAATAAGCTCCTGGTTCTAAGACTTGAACTGCCTGTCTGTTATATCAGCTTCATCTATTATCCATTTAACCATATCTGTATAGGGAAGTATTTTAGGCCTTGCTGCTATGCAGTGTAGGAATGAGCATGCAAGCTCTGTAAGTGATGCTTTGGATGACCCGCATGCATCTGCCGTGACTGTAACCTCCATAACTCTCGGGTTTTCTTCCTCCAGCAGATTGTACATGCCCTCCCAAGTAGATATGTCTGCTTCTCTGGTACATGGGGTGTCTATGAATAAGGGCATCATCTCCGTTTTCTCAGTAACCGGAGATTTTCCCTTCTTTCCCATTACGTTCCGCACACTGCTCTATATATTGTTCTGCGTACCGCTCCTATGAGTTCACAAAATAGAGAACTAAGATATAATGAGAAATATAACGAATGATGGTAAGTAATAAGGTGACGGGAAAGCTCTTAACTTCAAAATCATATCAAATATATCACCCTACCTGAAATAACCTTTCGCTCAGATCTAAATATTTTCTCATAAATAACCATCAATAAAGCACTAAGTTGACATTAATGCCCATAACTCGGTATCGGGTTACGATAAATATCTTATTGAACAATGTGCCTTGTTAATCTGCGATAAAGCGATTTTGCGATTTGCTTCGCAATATTGCAGATCGTAATATTGCAGGATCGGGACGTTTTACCTTAGGTGGCGCTGTGATATATGAAGTCTGCGATATGCGATAAGTCTGTATGGCGCGCGATCTCGTGTCATCGTGTTTTCGGAATTTCGAAAGTTTCTTTATACAATATCTTCCTTAACCCTTTTGCGATGTGATGTTCATTATTAAGAGAACAATTTTATTTGAGACTTATCATAACACTTAAGATTTTGCGTTTGCGGATGTTTTTTTTCCTAAGTTTATGATAGTGTGTTTTATTAAAAGGGAATTCTAAGTGCTAGTTTTTATTTTTAGAAGGGTCCCCATTTATTTAGTGTTATCACTAATACTAAATAAAAAGCGGGGGGGGGGGGTTGTTGCTGCCACAACATAAGGTCATTACCTTGTGGATAATAATTGGAAGATTGTCTTGTAAGTGTCTAGTGTCTTCCACAAAATTCTATAAATTTGAATCCAATTCATATAGGTCCATTATCTGCGATAAATTTCTCGAGAACACCAAATATTACAAGAATGTTTCCTTCTAGGAATTCTTTTTTGCTTGCATCAAGTCTACCACTTCTGTCCATTTAGTAAATTAATTTGTCATTGTTATGATGTAGGCATGACCGACACTTGATCTAGGATTAATTGGACCAATAACATTCAATCCCCACTAAGTAAAAGGAACACACACGTAAATCATCTTAAAAAACATATCAAACTTCCTTTGCTTTCTTGAGAACTTTTGACATGGAAGACCCTTCCTCGTGTAAGGGTGCATGTCCTTAAAAAGTGTAGGCCAATGTAATCCAGCACTAAGAATTTTATGAGTTCTTACAACGGGAGAAAAATGCCATCCACATATATTTCCATGAATTTCTGTGATAATCTCCAAGGTTTTTATTTGACAGATGCATCTTAATAATACTCCATCATAATTTCTTCTAAATAAGATTATATATATAAACACATAAGAGTTTGATTTCATCTTAATGGTTCATATTTCTTTGCTTGTCATGCATTTGGGATTTGTATCCATCTCAAGTAAAATGCAACATCCTTGTATTGATTAGATGTTTGTAGCATATGAACTTGACCTTCTTCACTAGAAGATTCAATGTTTACTACTTCAACTGCTCCAATTAATTTACATAATCTTTGTCCCTTTATAGTATTAGGGAATTTGATTTCAATGTCATATTCTTGTATTTTGGCCAACCAACTAGCACATTTTACTTCTCTCAATTGTGGCGTCAACACCATCTTAAGAGGTGGATAGAGTACATAAGTTATCACATGTGCTCTCAAAATATGACTTCTAAAATAAGTAGTAGTTTTAACTAGAGAATAAGCTTGTTTTTCCATCAAAGAATACTTCAAATCATGTTCTTGTAATGAAATACTCATTAAAGAAATAATTTTATGCTTTCAATTCCGTTCTTTGGGTAAAGACTGCAGTAATGTTTTCATCAAATGCAAAATTGTACAAGATGAAATATTTTGTAAAGCTAGGATTGATTAAAATGGGAGCTAAGGCTATTGCTAACTTCATGTCTTTGAAGGTTTTCTTAGTTTCTTCCATTCATTCAAACTTAATGTCCTACTTCAACAAATTATTTATAGGCTTAATGATAGATGCATAGTTAGGAACAAAGTGTCTCACAAAAATGTTTTTTTCCAAACAATGACTACATTGATTTTCTTGTAGTTGGAGGCTTTCACTCACTTATTTCTTTGACTCTTTTTTGGCCTCTATAGGTTCCCTTTTGTCTCACTATATGGCCAAGCAAACTTCCCTTTGAAGATGCAGATAAGAATTTATTGGGATTAAAGGATACTCCATATTGGATGCACCTTTCAAAAATTTGTTGTATGTGAGACCCGTGAGATGTTCCAAGAGTAGAATAACAATTAAGTCATCGTGATAATAAACCATGATTTTACCAATCATTTCTTGAACGTGTAATCCATGGCTCTCTAAAATGTTGCCCCAACATATTTCAATCCAAATGGCATTCAAGCATAAGCATTTGTTCCCCATGGCATGGTAAATGTAGTCTTATGTATGTCCTCTTATGCCATCAATATTTGATTATATCCAAAAAATATATCTAGTATTGACATTATTGCTTCTCTAGTGACTTGTTGTAATAACCTTCCATATTTGGAAGAGGGTAATTGACTTTGAGTGAAGCTTTATTGAGATCACATAAATCAATACATAGGATTATTCACCATTTTTCTTTCTAACAATAAAAGGATTTGCAATCCATTCCATATGCCTAATTGGAAACATGATTCCAACATTTTCCATCTTTTCAATTTCCATTTTGACTAAAGGCTTTAATTTAGGATTGATAATCTATGGCTTTTGCATGACTAGATTTGCTCCATCCTTCAAAGGAATGACATGCTGGATGATCTTGTTATTGTATTCTTTCATTCCCTGGTATGTCCATGCAAAACATTTTGGAATCTTTTAAATAGGGTGATGTATGATGAACTTCATGTTTAGAACATGTTGTCTCGATATTCAACCATTTTGGTGCTTAGGACTTCCAATATTCACCTTTTTTACTTCGTGAATTTTCTTATTTGACAATTCTAAATTTTCTTCTTTGATAATTCTTATGATAATTGGAACATCTATATTGGATCATTCTCGATAAACATTAATTCAAGCAACACTGGTACTTTAACTTTTCTGGACAATTTTTCATTCTCCTCGCATTCGTGAATAAGAAATACTATGATATGTTCTTCATTATCAAAAACTTGACAATTTTCTTGATTATCGAGAATGGATGGGCGAAAAGGGAAGCATCTTACAACTTCCATCATTCATCTTGTATCCTCCTAGAGGAAAACTAGGAGTAAGACTAGTCCATATGCATCATGCATCATGCATCATGTATCTTCCTAAGGCTAGTCCATATGAAACATGTAAGTCCACCACTATTATGGTGAAGGCAATTTGATATTTGGTGCCGAACTTATGGAGGCACAAAAATATTTAATTTCGCCATAAGTTGGTACTGTTCTTGAATCAATTACACAAATACTTTCTCCCATCTCATAATACTTAGTGCAATCTTAACCCACTGCTTTCATAATGTGGAATGACATGATATTATTGGTTGCACCACTATCTACCAAGCAATTATGCAATATAAACATTGGAGTTTCCAGTAATAATATATAAAAAGGAGGCACTTTACCTTGAGTCTTGACAGGAGGGGCATGATTCTTTTTTTGATGAGATATAACGACTTCCTCTACTCGTGTACTTGATGGATCGTCGATTGTAAGAGATTTGAGAATATTCTATTCTTATTGAGGAATATTTATCACCTTTGAAAGTGGTAGAGTAATCTCGAGTTTGCGTAAGTCATACATGAAATTATAAAACATTTTAGTTGGATTGTATGGATTATTGTTCTTGATTTTGACTGGTCTAGATTTCTCTTGTTGAGTGTTTCTTTGTGCCAATGTTTCTCCTTGATTCCTTGTATTGGTGTGTTGAGTCAAACCGTTCACTTTTGTCAACTCAACTGAGCTTTTCTATGAATAATATTGTCTTGCTCCACAAGCTTTTAACTTTCCTGTGTAAGCTCTTCTTCTAATGAGAATAGTTGGATGTGTTGGAAAATCAGAAAGGCAGTAAAGATTTTCTTGATCTTGATAATTACTTGTGATGTTTCTTATTATTACGATTCTTTGTATCTTCTTTCTTTAGTTCATCAAGCAATTACCAAAAGCAACAACACATAAAACAATGGACACAAGATGTAGGCACATGCCAGGGAAAAACCCCCCTCAAGGGTAAATCCAAGTCAAAGTAATTCTTCCTTTCAATAGTATTCTTTGAGACTCTTCACCCTAGACCAAGACCAGACCTTCCCTTCACACCAAGTTAGCCTCCAAAAGTTTGACCTCTTCCCAACAACTTTGACTATGTAGCAACTAACAGGTTTCGGCAGTAGTCCAACTTGAAGACTTCGATCTCCCAATCTAGAGCACAAAATAGAGAGAGACCACCACCAAAATTTAGATTTTCCTTGTCTCCTTAGACTCACCCAAACTCTCATTTACTTCGACTTCCCGAAAATAGACTTTCCCAACAACAAGAGAACTTATCACTTCTGCCCAACAACAAGAGAACTTCACACTTCTGCCCAACAAAGAGAATTTGAACTTAATGAGAAGTGATGCTCCAAATGAATTCAATGTCCTTCCTTTTATAGGCTTCTTGTGGGGTCAAATAGGGTCTTAGGCCGACTTGATCTTCCCTTAGGCTGACATGGTGTGGAGGTTCCATAATTCATATTTGACTCAATACTAAACCGTTTTACATGATTCAAAAGCCTGAGAAGGGTCTCTTTAAATGTACAAAAGTTCTATAGACTCAGAATAAATCCTAGAAGTCCTCAATGGGGACTTTGACCTAAAACATGGTAACCCGAGCATGAAACCCGCACTTTAATAAGTCACAACAACAATAATAAAAATTATTTTCTTTATTCTTTTGACGAGTACATTACATAATGACTCAAGTACATTATTGAAGACCGAACATAGTTACATTTTCCAACACTCCCTCTTAACTTGGGAGGTATCCATAATGTACATATACAATGGAAGATCTAAAACTATATGAACCATGAAAAACTTTAGGCACCGCAATGCCATGGACTAGATTCCTGACGAGGGCAGTCTATCCAAATAGTCACTCATTAGTTTGGGCACCATAATGTTAAGGACTAAAGGCAATCTGTCCAGGTGGGACTAAGATGGAATCAAGTTTTCAACCCCTCTAGGTACCATCAGGCTTACTTGCTAACCATCAACCCAAAAATCTAGGTGTGTATTCAAAACGAAGCTCTTTGATTAACACCACCTTTCCAACTTTGAGACATCAACACAATGTGTCGGCTAGATGTCCTTTGAGGCAATGCTTCACTCACAAAGACTAAACACCCCTTGATCCAATAGATCAAGAATACAAATCTCTCCCAATCAAACTGATTGGTAACCAACATGTTATCAAATACTTCGAGAGATTCACCTATACAAACACAACCCCAATCAATAATATACTTTCACATGTAGATAATTAAATACAAACCTCGAGTGTCTTACAAACAACAAATGTTGCTTCTCAACTTTTCATAGTAGGACTATCAACCAAATATTTGACAGAAGATTCCTAGATCATATGATTTCCTTCCTACTTCTTATGCAATAACATATCCTCCGAAATTCATTCTTGAATTAGTACCAAGTTATGCCCTCCCTCTCAACCAGGAAGCACCTCTTTATCCAGACTCCTTAATCTTAGGGATATCTCTTCTATTCATGCTTCCTCTAGAAGATCAACCTCTTCTTTTAGAAATTGAAGAATATTTCGTGGCTTCCAACCATTTCATCAGAGTTATCATCATCCCCATCATGCTCATCACATCTTCACCCAGTTGAATATTGTGTACCAGCACAACTTGAATATCAAGTACAACCAAATCTATAGAAGCATGATGTTAGCCATATCAGAATCATGGAAGCATTTCAAATTTATTCATAACAGATACCCAAACTCAATTACAAACAAGAGACATATGTTATTCAACATCTTCCTAGGGACTTTGTTATACACCCTAGACTCCTTCATAACAACAATTATTCCATCTAGGGTTTCATTGTGTCTTCCAAAGGTATGACATACCTTACTACAACATATAGTAAACCCTAGAAATAATTCAGACAAATATAGATCTATAAAGTATCTATCAACCTTCTAGAATACATATGTTAGACTTCTCACTAGGGATTCATATCAATCATAGATTTCATACAAAGAATCACTCAAAGTCAATCACAACTTAGTCATTACCCTGACCAACCTCTACTAGGGTTAGTTCCAAAACCTTAGACTTTTCAATCAACCATCAATCAGTCACTAACATAACCAATTATTACTAGGGTTAGTTGCAAACCCTAGATTTCTAATCAATTATCAATCTCAACCAAAAATTCAAATTTCGGAAATCTTTCATAAATCTCAAATTACCATATAGTCAACATTCATCAAATATTTATACTTCGACTAAGGTTCAACTCCAAAACCCTAGGATTCTATTTTCACAAATTCAACAATCTTACATAGATCATCATATTTCAGAGATTTTACTTTGACTAATGTTTAACTCCAAAACCCTAAAATTCCACAATCTAAACAGTCATTAAGATTGTTACATTTCACACTAGACATTGTCACTACTAACATTTAAGTATAAAACCTTAGAATTTCATTTTCAACAATCATCTAATAGATTTTATACTGTTAAATCACACATACTAGACAAGTTAAATTCACTAGGGTTTAGCTATAACACCCTAGATTTTTTTGAGATATCATCATCATAGAAACTCAAAGAACGACTTTCATTAAATCCTAAGACTCGTGACCATCAATGACTAGGTCAACACATATCTAAGAATTCATAACCATACATAAGCATATCATATGCCCAAAAATATCAAAACATCTTGACCTACTCCAACCTAGGATTTCATTCACAAGGACATATCTATATATTCCTAGATTTCATCATCATGCAAATACATTTCATATCATGTGTTAGACAAACCCAACTACACAAATATCAATAAGAGTTATACACACAACCAATCTTGATTACACTAGGGCTTGATAAAAAAAACACACACATACCAAAGAAAACATTTTTAAGACAATGTAACGGTCTTGCTCACACATTCCACCAAACCCCAACGAGTTAGGGTTCCAATGTAGAATCACACATTCCATCAAGCCTCAATGAGCCAGGGTTCCAATGTAGAAACATAGCAAACCCAACATTACCAAAAATTCAAGGGTTTGAGATTCTAGACCTCATCATTCAACCCTAACAAGTTAGGATTTCCAGATCACATCAAAATCCCAAACAAGACATCATCAATAAAACTTCAACTAGCATTTCACAATCACCCTAAGCAGCTTAGGATTTCAGACATTCACATTAATGTACCCTTCGCTTAGGGTTTTCCAGAATATGTCTAGGGTTCTACATAGTCAATCAAGAATGTGAGTGGGGTGGGTAGATTTATCAAGAGATGAATCACCCAAACAAGAATCACTAATATTCAATACAATTAGTCATAATAAAGTTAGTAATAAATCACCAAATGAATAATCCTTTTAATCAATGTATTCCAAGCATACCTTTGTTTCCTTACTAACCTTGTCTTGAGAGATCCTCCTTCTTGCAGATGTTTTTCCTAGTTAAGACAACAGAGGGAGAAAGGTGATTAGTATTTAATATAATCAAAATTAAATGAGTACATGAACCCAAAACTAAACAGACATGAGACTTATATTTGGGATTTGTTGGGAGCTCCCTCCAAAGCTTGAGGGAAACCTACAAACTTAAAACAATACAAAAATGTATTTTCCAAAATGTGTTATAACCCTACAAATTCTAAAATGTATAAAACAAGATATGTAAAGCTATAGGCAAAGGACTTAAGTCCCTAATGTCAGGTTCTTCGAGCTTGACTTTCTTTGAGTCTCCTTCTTCAACAAATTTGGCTTGATCTCTTCTTCTCTTCTTATTCTTTGGATTCTCGGGACAACCACTTTTGTAGTGACCCTTATTATGACATTGATAGCACTCTATCTTAGACATGTCAACATTCTTCCTCGATCCCTTCGATCTCTTGAGCACAATCAAGGTTAGATATGAAGGGGACAAGATTGTCTTTTATCCCTTCTACCATTAGAGTAATAGCCACCAATTCTAAATCCCTTAGTTTCGCTTTGTCGACATCACTTGCATCTTCTGTAGGTTTATTTAAATTTCCTTTTACTAAATTCAAAACCTTGTTCTTCTCGAGGATTAGGTCAAATCCTCTTCTTCCAAGATCTGAAGTTGGATGCTCCTTCAAGTGTGTTCTCACCCTTTATTGAGTTAGACATCTTCCTTGAATATAATATACACCTTTCCTAAGATAATACCTATGAATGGATCAAGTGCTTGAGACTGCCTTTTTCTTTCTTCTTCACCAAAGCTCTGATACCATGTTGGAAAATCAGAAAGGCAATAAAGATTTTCTTTATCTTGATAATTACTTGTGATGTTTCTTATTATTACGATTCATTATACCTTCTTTATTTAGTTCATCAACCGATTACCAAAATTAGTAGCACATAAAACAATTGACACAAGATGCAGGCAGATGTCAAGGCAAAACCCCCCTCGAGGGGAAATCCCAGTCAAATTAATTCTTCCTTTTGATAGTATTCTTTGAGACTCTTCACCCTAGACCAAGACCAAACCTTCCCTCCACACCAAGTCAACCTTCAAAAGTTTGACCTCTTCCCAATAACTTCGACTATGCAGCAACTTGCAACAACTAATAGTTTTCGGCAATAGTCCGACTTGGAAGATTTCGATCTCCCAAACCAGAGCATGAAATAGAGAGAGACCACCACCAAAATTTCGATTTTCCTTGTCTCCTTAGACTCACCCAAACTCGCATTCACTTCGGCTTCTCATCAACAGACTTTCCCAACAACAAGAGAACTTCGCACTTCTACAAAGCAAAAAGAGAACTTCACACTTATGCCCAGAAAAGAGAGTTCAAACTTGATGAGAAGTGATGCTCCAAATGAATTCGATGTCCTTCCTTTTATAGGGTCCTTGCGTGGTCAAATAGGGTCTTCCACTGACTTGATCTTCCCTTAGGCCGACATGGTGTGGGGGTTCCATAATTCATATTTGACTCAATACTAAACCTTTTTACATGATTCAAAAGCCTGAGAAGGGTCTCTTTAAATGGAAAATAATTCTATAGACTCAAAATAAATCCTAGAAGTCCTTAATGGGGAATTTGACCTAAAACATGGTGACCCAAGCATGAAACCCATGCTTTAATAAGTCATAACAATAATAATAAATATTCTTTTCTTTATTCTTTTGACAAGTACATTACATAATGACTCAAGTACATTATTTAAGAGCAAACATAGTTACATTTTCCAACTGTATGTATCCCATCTCTATAGATTCTAAGGTGGCCAAATTATCGTTAGTAAGAAATTGAGGTGAATCTATGTCTTCTCCTTTTTATATTTCTTCTTCTTCCATTACTAGAGCACTCATATTTTGAAATCTTGGAGACCTATGCACCCTTGGAGGTACATCATTAACATTTTAACCTCCTTCATGTCTTTATTCGAAACTGTTAGAGTCGGTCTAGTTATCCCTCCGTCAGAGATCAAAACTCTTTTTTGCATTTCATGTTTAGGTGTCCCGTCAGTTTTGATTAGTTGCATTTCGTTAGGCATGCCATAACTCTGACGGAATGGTCTGTGTCACTCATTCCCCTCGTGCTTGGCACTACTGGTTCAGGTCGGTTCATAAAAATCAAATCTTGAAAGGTCATATTTCTAGGTCATGACAAGTGTTCTTGGTCATTAGCTCTGGGGTTAAGTCAATTTGGTTTTGCAAAGTCTAAGTAAACCAGCAGGCCAGAGGGATGTCCTCGATAGGTGGTTACCTCAATGATTTTTATCATTATACATGTTATCTCTTAGGTTGTCCCTAGGCTCCTTATAGGGATACGACCGAGGTAACCACAAACCAATCTTTGGATTGCAGGTTCTAGCCCACTTGCAATCAGAGAGGGCTCTCTCTTTATGATTCAACCATTGTTGATGATTTTAGGCTAGCTTTCTAGCTTCAAGGGAGTGTTGTTTGTGATTGGATGGAAGATAGGATTCTCGAACAAAGAGGCAAGGTAAGGTGTGATAAGTTTCGAACCATTGGGCATGGAGTCACGGGTTGAGGCTTGCTTGCGTTTTCTTGGTCACAAGGGGATACGGAGCGGGATAGCCACACAGGATACAATTATCAATCTGCTGAGAGTACGGAATGAGAATCAGGGATGAAAGGCAAAGGAGAATCATTTCATCATGCTGAAAAAGAGGAGAAATGGATGAATGGGATCTAGGAGCAATTAAGAATTCCTAAACATGCATTCATATACGAAAGAAACAGCGTAAACAAGATCATTTAAGTATACATGCTCATAGCTATTTCTGAAGAAAACATTGAGAAATGCAGAAATTAAACTTAAGGTGTAATGAAACAAATCTTAAGCTATTCTTTTTTCCTGCAATTTAGAAGGCGGAACGGTGGTAATAAACATAAAAGTAAATAGAGGAGAGAAACACTTATTGAATCATGTAGAAGCACAGGAATTCCGTAATCATTCCTTGGCCAAGAGAAAACATCAAGTAGTTTCGCAATCCATGCTTTCAACAATCTTTGATTATGGAAATTATGACAGTTACAGTGTGAGTCTTTGCTCGGAGAAATTGCTGGAAAGGAGACTAACCAACTACTACCAACCAACCAACCCCTCACAACATTGTTCAGGGTGGTATTTATAAGCAAAATATCGGAAAGACATTCATTACAACTGACCTAAACAGGTCTGCTAGAAGACTCCTAAAAAATCTAAGTGTTGCTGGAATCAAATGCGAGTAAATTTTTTTGGCTGCGATAGGGGCAGCTGAATCAGAAAAGGTGACAATGTGGCCCTTGGGGGCTAGATGCGGTGCTGTTGGAATGATTATGCTTTGGGGACTGTAGTTCTACTCTTTCGTGAGTTAAATGAGCAATAATTATGATTTGGGGGCTTCAGGTGGCTTCGCCCTCTTTCTTTGAATATATTGGAAGGTATTAAATGTTCTCCTGCTTCGGGCCGCTACTCAAGATTTTTACTGATACTCTTTGCCGCTACATTGATGGCTTCCACCGTCGACTGATACTCTTTGACACGCTTGATACCTGATGATTTGATCTGATACACTTTAAACTCTGTCATTGATCTGCTGTTGTCTTTAAATCGGATCACTTTGGCACGATCGGGCGATTTTCGGGCTTTTTCGGCGTGCAATGGGCTAAGAAATCAAAAGATTCCCCGAGGATTCCCCGAAACAGCCTATTTCCCGTAGCGATCGCGCATCGAAAACTGCCTTTGTTTCTTGTTCTGGAGCTTCGAAGTGCGATTTTTCTTCCTGCGCGAAGTTTCGGATTTCTGGCTGCTGACATCGGCTGTATGGCGGATGACGTCAGCTGTGGTGGGTCCCTAGTACAGAATGACATGGTGAGGTGCTGGTACTGGAGGTAATGCGATGAACTAGCTTCGATGCGATCGCGATATCGCATCAGCGGGGAACGGAGGGTGCTTGAGTTTGGACATTTGGAGCTTGCGACCGCCGACCACCGATATCGCGATATCACGTCAGGTAGTGACGGATGGGAATAACTTGCGTGGAGAGGAAACTGCGATCTTGCGATGCGATCTGGATTTTAAGGGTCCGCGGAGTGTTAAGGAAGTTGGCAAGGGGTTTGTTTTGGGCGAAAAATTAAGTAAGTGGGTGTGAAGGGCATTTTGAGGTTTCGGAAGGAGTCCGATTTCCTCAGAGGAATTTTATACTCTGGAAGGAGTCCATTGTATCTGGAAGATGGCTTGAAGGTTGAGGGTTCTTGCTAAGTTTCAGGTAAACTGAGCAATTCCCGGGGAGTACTTATGGTTATTTTTCAACCAGGGGGAGGGATATTTATATAGGGGATGATTTACATAATATTAGTAGGGGATGGGAAAATATAGGGAGCTAAATAATAATGTTAGTGGTTAATATGGAGGTGGTAAGAAAGCGCTAAGTTCAGGAGACCTTAAGGCTGTTACAAGGGGGTAGAACCATTCTTTAGAGAAAGTATGGAACAACTTTGAGTAAAGCAGATCTATACTCAGGCTAGTGTTATGAAAATGATGGAATTTAAGAGGTGACAAGCAGATCTTGACCTCCTTTGGGGAAGTTAGTTAACGATTGGGGAAAGTAGAGAAGGGGAGTTAGTTATACATCTTTCGAGCTCTTTGCATGTAACTGCCTGCTGATTGTGTCCTGAGTGAGATGACACCTGAAAATTTGGAACTGATCAGCAATTAGGATTTAGCAACCTCAGAACTACCTACCCAGCCTACTTACCTAGCATTTTTCTTCTTTAGATTTGGGTGCACTTAGACTTGCAAACCCATCATTCATTTTTCTTTTGATGCTTTCCTATCTAAATACTACCCTTATTTCTTCCAAGGGCCCAGATTAAGCTGTTGGGCTCCTCTTCTTCTCTACCTATCTAAGAATCTACCAAGATTAAGCTATTTGGACAGATTTACATTCTCTATATTCTAAAACAGGAAATTCAAACCTAGGGAGACCAAGATTAAGCTATTTGGACCTCCCTTTAACTGAAGATTGGCGATACCGAGATAACTTTACAAAATTTGGAAGGCAATTGAATGACCTTGGAGTAGCCTTCTTTGCTTGGAGACTGTTAAGCAAATATGGAGCATTGCAGCATGTAAAGTATGACATATTTGGCCTGTAAAATGTCAATCATGAAATATGAATAACCTGCTGCAGCAGGTAGCTAACAGTGGCTCCACTTGGGGATGGATTCTCCTTGTGAGAAGCCAAGAACAACAGGTTAGAATGCCTTGGTCTTTAGTTGTTGCTGTTTTCTACAAAATTGTCTTCTCCGGCTGCCTTATTTCTCCTATCTACCTACCCTAACCAGCACTTACTTTGCCGTTAGGTGAGATCAAATAACCAGTGCAGCCACTTAAGCAACTGAAAAACAAGATGAGCTTGCTGACTGATGGTCTCTGAACTTAAGAGCATCATTCGGTTATGTGTCCTCATAACCAAAATTGTGGTACATAGCGGTTGCTGTTGATGTATTTGGTCTTCACTGAGAAAGCATGCTAAAGAACTTGCGTCAAGCAGAAGTTCCATGTAGTCTGCAATAGGATCAATAAAATTATCATGTGAGAGAACTTCTTCTGGATTTTCTTGGTCTGATGGAACAGCTGCATCCTCGGTAATCAGCCTAGCAGCTACTCCTTCTGTCTCTGTCTGGAAAATAGAATCATAGAGAATCTGTAAGTCAGCAGGCAACATTATTTCCTCTTGAGTTGGGGAAAGGAGACTTCGGCATGATTCCGGGTCTTCTTGGTCAGATGGAATAGTTGCATCTTCAGTAATAAGCCTAGCAGCTAGTCCTTCTTTCTCTGTCTTGAAAATAGAATCATACAAAATCTGTAAGTCAGCAGGTAACAATATTTCCTCCTGAGTTGGGGAGGGGAGATTTCGGCATGATTCCGGGTCTTCTTGGTCAGATGGAATAGTTGCATCTTCGGTAATAAGCCTAGCAACTAGTCCTTCTGTCTTTGCCTTGAAACCCAGATCATACTCAAAATGTAATTCAGGAGATAGCACTATTTCCCTGTGGACTGGGGGGGAAGATTTTGGTAAAATTCTCTAGGGTCACGGAAATTGTATGATTATATATGAGCTTCCAAGAGTTCAATTTCATTCTCATATTTTTCAATAACTAACTCAAGGAAAAGTTTATTCTGGCTGCCTGCTGTTTTTGACAATACTGCTCTAAAAAATTCTTCGTTAAGCTCAAATTCTGATAAAATTCCTCTGAGTTCATCTAAAGCTTCATCAAATGGAAGATCTTCCCAGAACTCGGTCATTCTCTCTCAATGTTAATACTTGGGAACATGGAGTATTTGGCTGTAAAATTGGTTCGTTCCTCAGTGGAGCCTTTGATTGAAATTGAAGTGGAGTCGCCAGGTGGATGCTTAGACTTCGAAGTGCCTGATCTCTGTCCACCATCAAAGACCAGAACTAAGCGTGACAAGCTCTGAACAACAGGAGCACTTTCTCTAGTGGGGTTTGCAAAAATGAACAAAGCGCTTGAATCCCCAATGGAGAACACAGGTACAGGTCGACCGAGGCTTTTACAAGTCGGTTTCTTCCTCTGTAGAGCTGCAGACTGGTTTAATCAATTTATCTGAGGGAAAGGTCCCTAGCGGAGTCGCCATTATGTTATCTCTCAGGTTGTCCCTAGGCTCCTTATAGGGATGCGGCCGAGGTAACCACAAACCAATCTTTGGATTGCAGGTTCTAGCCCACCTGCAATCAGAGAGGGCTCTCTCTTTATGATTCAACCATAGTTGATGATTTTAGGCTAGCTTTCTGGCTTCAAGGGAGTGTTGTTTGTGATTGGATGGAAGATAGGATTCTCGAACAAAGAGGCAAGGTAAGGTGTGATAAGTTTCGAACTATTGGGCATGGAGTCACGGGTTGAGGCTTGCTTGCGTTTTCTTGGTCACAAGGGGATACAGAGCGGGATAGCCACACAGGATACAATTATCAATCTGCTGAGAGTACGGAATAAGAATCAGGGATGAAAGGCAAAGGAGAATCATTTCATCATGCTGAAAAAGAGGAGAAATGGATGAATGGGATCTAGGAGCAATTAAGAATTCCTAAACATGCATTCATATGCAAAAGAAACAACGTAAACAAGATCATTTAAGTATACATGCTCATAGCTATTTCTGAAGAAAACATTGAGAAATGCAGAAATTGAACTTAAGGTGTAATGAAACAAATCTTAAGCTATTCTTTTTTCCTGCAATTTAGAAGGCGGAACAGTGGTAAAAAACATAAAGTAAACAGAGGAGAGAAACACTTATTGAATCATGTAGAAGCACAGGAATTCCATAATCATTCCTTGGCCAAGAGAAAACATCAAGTAGTTTCGCAATCCATGCTTTCAGCAATCTTTGATTATGGAAATTATGACAGTTACAGTGCGAGTCTTTGCTCGGAGAAATTGCTGGAAAGGAGACTAACCAACTACTACCAACCAACCAACCCCTCACAACATTGTTCAGGGTAGTATTTATAAGCAAAATATCGGAAAGACATTCATTACAACTGACCTAAACAAGTCTGCTAGAAGACTCCTAAAAAATCTAAGTGTTGCTGGAATTAAATGCGAGTAAATCTTTTTGGCTGCGATAGGGGCAACTGAATCAGAAAAAGGTGACAATGTGGCCCTTGGGGGCTAGATGCGGTGCTGCTGGAATGATTGTGCTTTGGGGACTGTAGTTCTGCTCTGTCGTGAGTTAAATGAGCAATAATTATGATTTGAGGGCTTCAGGTGGCTTCGCCCTCTTTCTTTGAATCTACTGGAAGGTATTAAATGTTCTCCTGCTTCGGGGCTGCTCAAGATTTTTACTGATACTCTTTGCCGCTACATTGATGGCTTCCGCCGTCGACTGATACTCTTTGACACGCTTGATACCTGATGATTTGATCTGATACACTTTAAACTCTGTCATTGATCTACTGTCGTCTTTAAACCGGATCACTTTGGCATGATCGGGCGATTTTCGGGCTTTTTCGACGCGCAACGGGCTAAGAAATCAAAAGATTCCCCGAGGATTCCCCGAAACGGCCAATTTCCCGTAGCGATGCGCATCGAAAACTGCCTCTGTTTCTTGTTCTGGAGCTCCGAAGTGCGATTTTTCTTCCTGCGCGAAGTTTCGGCTTTCTGGCTGCTGACGTCGGCTGTGGTGGGTCCCTGGTACAGAATGACATGGTGAGGTGCTGGTACTGGAGGTAATGCGATGAACTAGCTTCGATGCGATCGCGATATCGCATTGGCGGGGAACGGAGGGTGCTTGAGTTTGGACATTTGGAGCTTGCGACCACCGACCACCGATATCGCGATATCGCGTCGGGTAGTGACGGATGGGTATAACTTGCGTGGAGAGGAAACTGCAATCTTGCGATGCGATCTGGCTTTTAAGGGTCCGCGGAGTGTTAAGGAAGTTGGCAAGGGGTTTGTTTTGGGCGAAAAAGTAAGTAAGTGGGTGTGAAGGGCATTTTGAGGTTTCAGAAGGAGTCCGATTTCCTCAGAGGAATTTTATACTCTGGAAGGAGTCCATTGTATCTGGAAGATGGCTTGAAGGTTGAGGGTTCTTGCTAAGTTTCAGGTAA
>APFE031143931.1:0-15480 GCA_000404065.3 Pinus taeda
TGGGAGTCTAATAGTTTTCATATTAGAGATTGAACCTCATACTTATTTCTCATTATTATGCTACCAGAACTCGTTCGACTCCAACTTGTTATAATTTGGTGATTGGTTCTAGTGAATCCCATCCCATATTATCATTTGGCCTCTAATCCCCACATAATTAGTAAACCAATTGCATTAGAACCCTATTTTCACTTACTCCCATGGAGAACAACTAATGCCTCCTCCCCACCACCTCATAAATCTATGTTAAACTCTCACCCCATTTAGTGAACCATTTCATCACTACGGGAACTTGTCTCTATGTTTGTACATTCAACCCTGATATTTGAGTGTGAAAACTATTATTTCAAAAGAAACCCATCCCACCATTTCCATGCTTGTACCATTTATTTTTCCTAATGACAGTCCTTGCCATCCCTTGGTTAGATCATCTACATTAAATCATATGTGTTTGCTTGGAAACCTCTACTTGATACCTTCTATGCATACCAATAACTCTTTCCATGATCCCTAATTTCCATTCTCCTTGCAACGCCCCCATCCTCAGTACTAAAATTTCCAAGTACATTACTACATCTGGTTATTCTCCTAACACCAGATTACCTTTTGTCCAATTGAGTTTTGACTACTTCCATTTATCAACAATCACTTATGTTTTGGCCAAAGGAAGTCTTAAGTTTCCTCGTATCTCTTTTGACCTCATATATCATGATGTGCATATTTAATCCTTTAAAATTTAATATCTAGTGCCTCCACAATTGATTTTTGAAGGGGCCTCTTGATCTGAAAATGGAATGTACTTGTTTAAGGGTGCAAGGTATCCATTTTCCATAATTTCAAATGTGAGTTGTACACTCCAAGTGACCTCTGAAAATGTGAAAACTTCTTATTTCTTATACAGAGATATACTATAGGGGCATTCCCCGGACATGTCACCTCTAAAGAGACGATGAGTTCCAGAGGCTACCTGGCCCTCTACAGGCTCTTCCTAAAGAAATAACGAAGTAAACACTTAGAAGTCACTGACATACACATACTTGAAGTTTGATGTCTTGCAGAATAAGACAAATAACTTTTTGCAGCTGAATAGGTGATTACGTCTGTATGCAGGTTATGTATATTTGTTGTTTTACACTTTATATCAGTTTTGTTTAGCATGTAATCTTCAGCAAATAAAGACATCAAAATGATAAAGCAGTTCACCCCTTCTGGGCTACATCTACTAGACCAAGCCTCTCAAACTAGGCTTGTCCTCTTGTATTACAAATGCTACAAAGGCTAATACAAGAATATTAGTGTCTCGAAAGATAGATTTGACTGTAAATAAATAATCAAAAGATAGGAATTACCTAAGCATGCTCTTTCCCAAGCACTAAACAGTGAAATTGTACCTCATACAATACTTTCCCCAATTGGCCCTAGTGGCACTTTAGACTTGCATGGAGAATTTCGAGGTGAAGATGACCTCAATTGATTCTGAAACCTCTTCCATTAGACTCAGAAGGTTGAAAATAGCAGACATAGGCTTTTGAATCACCAAAAATGGATGAATATAGTCCCCAAATAGCTCAAGCACTGAAATGGCCCTAGCGGCCCTGAAAGCTTCCCCGAAGCTAAAAAGTGAGAAGAATGCCTCAATAGAAAAAACGAGCTGTAGAAATGGTTTCAGAATGCTGAAAACTTTCAGGAATGACCTTCGCTCCACATTCAATGGCTGCACAATTCCCAATGCAGCTCCCAAACTGATTTGGCCTTGGTGGCTCTTGGAACTTCCATGAAGCAAAAACACCTACAAACGACCTCAGATGGCTGTGAAACCTATTCCAATGGTTTCAGAAGGTCGAAGATCCCCAAAGTCAAAAACAAAATCGTCCAGAAAGGACTTTCCTAGCCAAAGTTATGGCTCATTAAAGTTTCTCCAGTCTGCCCCTAGAAAAACTCCAGTTAAAACTGGATAACTGCCAGATAACCCCGCTAAATTTGGCAATTCCACCATTTTTGGAGCACTCTGCCATATCCTCCACCAAATCCTAACCTGACCGCCAGATTTAACTGTTTGTCTTTAATGCGCATGTGAACGCATTTATACAACTAGCAGTTTTCCTCGGATTACGCGCTGAACTAGTGGTTATATCTTATGGCCCGTGGTTATGGGCGGAAGGTCACATGGTATGGGGGGTTGGCCCCCTTCGTTTCCCACCCCAAATTAGTTTTGAACCTTAACTATACTTCATTGCACTCACATAACAAGAACCATTGTTGTGACTCAATGGTAAAACATATGCCTTGTGCCGAGTAGGTTGCAGGTTCAAACCACAATACGACAAAAATTTTAAACATGCCAACTTTTTTCATACTTGGAGCCATGTGGCTGCCTCTAGGCTTGCGATGTGGTGGCATGCCATTGGTCGCCCCACAGAATATTTTTAAGAATATTCTTTTTTAATTATTATTATTAATTTTTTTTTTTTAATTCAAAAATTAAGTCATTGGGCGATTTTGTTTTTGGCATAACTTCTGCACACGGAGACCATTTTTCGAACCGTTTGCGGTGCCAGAATCAGGAATATGAGCTATATCCAGTAGTTTAGGTTCAAACCAGTTCTAAGCATTTTCATTTTTTACCATTTTACGACACTTATTCGTGAGCTCCTGATCACACCTCCCAAATGAGAAGGCTTTTGGTCCCCAAAAGCTTACTGAATCTCTGAACTGAACTATAAAACACTTGAGGAATATAAATATCCTTTTCCATTCAGCCAAAAGAGCATGCTGATGCCAAAATGTCCTGCCTTTCCAACTGTCGTCATGGCAACTTTTCGCTGCATAAGCCAAGTACTTGTCGAATCCCGACCAAGCTTGTTCTCCAGACAAACTGAAAATTTGTAGAAACCAGCAATGGTACTTGCTGATATATGAGCTGAAATATTCCTCTAAACATGTGGGCTTTCCAACTGTCACGATGCCCATCCATTGCACCTCCGCTCCAAAAAAAGAGCTGCCTCCGAAATGAGAAGGCTTTTACAAAGATGAAACACTTCATCATTTCTCCTCTTTACAATCTTGGAGATGAAATTAACTTTTTCCAAGTCAATATTACATTACATGCATGGTGAAAAACAAAGTAATCAACCCTTCAAGTTAATCACACATACATGTTTAAAATACAAGGAAATCATCATGATCCCTATGCTCATGCATATCATTCTCATACATGCAGTTTATCTTTCAACTTTCTCTTAAGTGCAATCAAAAGTAAAATATCCTCGATCACACGTACATGTACTTTCAAAGATGAAATGAATATAACTTTTGCTGCGATAGAGTGAGTCTCATACTCAGCTTTTCCATCCTGCAACTTGCATTCCCTTAACAAAGAAATGCATTCAATCAAAAGACATGCAACTTTAATTGGATAAGAATTCTGACCATTTCTTACCAATCCATTTCAAAGGAACTTCCTTTAACTGCACATCGATATCAACATGTGTATCATCCTGACACATATCAATGATGGAAAATTCCTTCCCATTCTTGTCATACTCTTTCTCCAATTTCGTCAACTTTCGTGGAAGCATTGTTGGATTCAGAGTCCAACACCTTTCAATGGTATGTCATTGCTTATGGCAATAAGTACAACACATGTTCATCTTCTTGATAGCATGATTTTCATTGTTCAATGGAACTTTGGCTTCTTGCCTCCTTTCCTTCAAAAGTTTCCTGTATGTTGCCATTCTTTTCCAACATCTAGAAACACTATGGTTAACCAAACCACAAAAAGAACATGCAATTCTTTTCTAATGCTTGTGTGGAAATTTTCCATGCTTTACATGATCAAAGAAAGTGTGTTGGAAATTAGATTTATACCTTTTTCTTTCACTTTCATTACCTTCATAAGGAGGTGAATCGAAAGAAGAAGAATCTCCCTTTGGAATGTTATCAATCCCATCGATGGTTTTACAGCTTTCACCACATCCTAGTTCAAGTGCATGCTTATGCACACCTTCTTCTTGCAAAGCATGTTTCAAACTATTGCATTCCTCAAGGATACAACCTTTACAACCTTGAGATAGAGAACCTGAAATGAAAGTCCTTCTAGGAACTGTTTCAATTTCCTTCATGGCTGCTTTGGAACTTTCTCCATAAGACTGTTCATAGCCAAGACCCAAATTCTTAGGCCTTACCTCAAACATTATTGGCTCAACTATACCCTGTGCATGTTTGCCCAATCCTTTTCCTTCATATCCCATTTTGGACATCAACTTGGACCCTATGCCTCTGGTATGTTTCTCAAAAGAACTAACATAAACATTCTTATAAGAAGTTAAAGAGAAACTAGAATTGTTTACCTCTTCTTCAAGTTGATACTTGGCTAAGGCTTCTCTGGCAACAAGGAGTTGTGTCTCCAACTCATGCATCCTTCCCAGATTCATGTTTGCAATATGAAGTCAACTTATATATCTAATTTTACTAATAATTTAAAGTTAATAATCCTTTCCATATACTTTTTTCCATTACTAGATTTCCCATGTAAATTTTGATATGTCATTGTTTTTCATTGATGTTTATTTTGTTCACTTATATTTTTAAAGAAAAATGATCACAAATATATTTGTTCACTCTCAAATTCTTTAAAAACTATAAAAATATATTTTTTGGCCCTTAAATTTTATTAGTGCCTACCTCCGCAGGGAGTATAGTACTCACCTTGCAATCAAAGTTTGTTGGATTTCGAATATTTTGGCTTATTTTTTGTAATTTTAACCAAAATTTCAGGAAAACATTGAATATTCCTATTTTTATACAAATTCAAAATAATTTTTGAATTTCAGGAAATCTTGTGTCTAATTTTTCATTAGCTCACAAGCCTTGATGTGACATAATTCCCCTAGTGGAGGGATTTTTGTTTTTGATATTTGTCAGTACCTCACAAATCATTTCGAAAAAAAAAAGACTAATTTTGTAAGTGGCCAATATATCGATGAGTTCTCTGACACTGCCACTATTATTCCTGAAACCGCTATTGCTCTACCCAATGATGCCAAAACTAACAAGGTTCTTGGTCCCTTACGTAGACAAGGGAGTGGGGTGGTGTTGGGGGTGACTAAACAAATGTCCATAACATTGATACATTGTACAGAGTGTGAAGGATGAAAGGGGTGGGGGGATGAAAAAAGCTCCATAATTTTGATACATTATGCGAAGTGTGGAGGAAGGTTTCTTCCTCCACATCTCTTCACTCCGCACAACGTGTCAACGTTTCCTATCAGTAGTGATAATTATTTTCAGTCAATATTTAATCATGAAAATGGCTTCTTACTAAATTTCTATATTAAGAAATTAGGTGTGTTCATTGTGATTGTGCTTGACATTTATATTTATTCATTACAAATTTTCTAGTGGACATGATCAGTCTTGTGGATGTAAACATTTTCAATGCACTTAAATATAAGGATTCTCACTAAAGGGGCTCCCTTACAGCAAAGTGGTGGGCTGCTTTTTTGTTCGAGACATTACCAAAATCGAATTCAGATATGTGGATTTCAGATGGGGAAGAGTAGCCTATGAAGGTCCTACAAGAGGTGACATAAGAGTAGTGCCAGGATTGGTCAGTTTCTTAATCTCACATTGTTATAAAAGAGGCATGGAGGGAATAGTGGTTCCCATTTGTTTATGATTTGTCTCCATGTGATCAACACCACTCCTCCTTTGCACGGTCCTATATTTGAAAATTTTATGTCCGATATAATTTCTTCAACGTAACAATTCAAAGTGATAAGAAACAAAATATGGGTTTTATGTGTTAACCTCGACCTATACAAAATTTCTCACATCAACTTTGCTTAGATGGGTTTGGCATTGAATTTTTCTGTAAGACTTCGTTATTCATGTATTTTAGATCGGGCTTTTGTGTAAATCAATTGCTATTTAGGAATTGACATGTTGGTATCTCCATCAATCATTATTCTTATGAACATTGCAATGAAACATAAAAAAAAGTGGCAATGTTCTACAATTTATTATTATGGAAAGCCATTTACAACATAACTTCGATTTTGTGTCAAAGAGTGATGGTTTCCCATTTTCTATCACAATAAACAACTGACACTATTTTCTTGTCCTACGTATCATATTCCTCAATGTGCTTTGCATGTATTTTTACACACAGATGAAGATTCAGATATATAAAGAGGGATAGAATAGAATGGTTGATTAGAAAGGGAATTAGGAGCTTAACTTGAATTGGTGGTCAAGGTTGTTGAAGAATCTGGGGCATGCATAATTAAATTTATTATTCGTTACATGATAACAATTTGTGAAGCGTTTATACAATTATTCTTAGTTTGATGTTCCATTCATTATTAGTGTATGTGTGTATTTACTTCATCAAATTGCTATCAAAACAAAAGAGACGAGAACACAAATATTTTGCTTTCTTCCAAGGCCAAAATCTTTCCCTCTTGGAGAGGAAAACCCATGCAAAATTCTTCTTAGAGATTCCATTGATGAATACCAAGACCATGACCCTTGACACATTCTGCCTCTCCAAGACCAAGATCATTAATCTCTTCCTCTGTTCACTGCCAAGGTCATCCTTATTACTTCTGCTGCAACTCCATTAGGATCATCCTTGCTACTCCTTTACTAAGATCATCATTGCACTCTTGCTAAGATCATTATCACATTGATTGTGATCATCTCAAGAGTGTATTTTGAGACTTGTCACCTTCTCTTATTATAATCCAGGTGGATGTTGGTGGTCACCCACCTATCCCACTTGGACCCCCACAGTTGTCTCTTTCAATTTTCCAGTATCCTTAATTGTAGCGCACTTTACTATTTTTAGCAGTATTTCGGGTCCTGAACTTCCGGAGCCATTTTGAGACCGTAAATGACATTTTTTGGGGAAAAATGGGAGATTCATAGGTACATAGACCGATGTTTCTCTTCCCAAAGTTTTATTCCTCAGATAAATCTTTCTAACGAGGTATTGTGTGTGTCAAATGGAGATCATATGCCAAAGTTACAACCCTAGGAAGTTGATGTACCAATTTACCCAAACGGGGCCCACGGTTTGGTGTTTCATCTCCTAGGGTTAGGTTTTTGGATGTTTAGGGTTTTCCATTGTTTCTCAACAATAAATAGGCCTTTGAGCCTCATTGTAACACAGTTCAGAGGCATGTAGTCGCCACATCTCGTCTCAGGGATGAGCTACCATCACCCTAGCTGGTTTATTTCCATTTCTGTTTGTAAGCATATTTCAGTATTTTACATTAACAAAATGAAGTATTATTTCTATTGCATATCTATATTTATGGTTATATCTATAATTTTTTGCGTTCCTATTTAAATCTAGATTAGTTGTATCAGTGCGTTCTGCTCTCTCTATTTTTCTTTACATGTCCCGAACGAGGTCGAGATATAAGGAGTTAGGGCTTGCACTAGTTGAACCTTTGGAAGACTAGCCTCACAAATCCCGATAACCTCCCATGGCGGATGAAAAGAAAGATGAGGGGGCAGGATATCCTATCAAAATATTGAAAGCCCCATATTCGATGGTCAGATAGATGCAGCTGTCATAGATAAATGGTTAAATATGCTAGAAGGTTATTTTCTGTTCATGATTTTTCCAGTCGAGAAAATATTACTTTTTCTCTTCTCAAAGTGGCCCCCCACATCAAGGACTGGTGGGAAACCTACTAAGATCAAAAGGATGAAAATACGAAATCATTGTTTTCAGTCACGCCCACTTGGAATTCATTCCATGATGCCATCAAGGAGCAATACTACCATGTCAAAAGTTATGAGGATAAATACATAAAGTGGACCACACTACGGCAAGGAAGGGACCAAGATGTGTCAGAGTTCACCTCCTCATAAATATCTTGTATAAGTTACTTTTAGTTAATTAAGAATAGTATTTAAGCCCTTCTCATGGATTTAGAGAAGGGTCCATAATTTTATTAAGAACATTTACAAAGAATGCGCTATCGTAAATTTGTAGATGCCTTGATGGAATCATGGAACATGGTCTTTTCAATCAAATATCTTTTTTTTGATCACTGTTGATGCACTATTGTATTCTTTGAGATACTCATTGGTAGAAGATTTATTGTGGCCTATTGTCATTGGTCAAATGAGTAGAACATTACACATATGGTACTACTATCATGTTTGCTAAATCTTTGTTCTAGTATTAGTGATAAGTTTATCTTTCATGAATTATGTATGAAATTTGTCATCTCTATTTTAAGTATCAGTTGCACTATTGTACGATATTAGAATAGAGAATTGTCTTTTTTATATGTGATCATTAGAATATGCGAACTATTTTTTTCAAAGGAATTATCTTACAATATATTAACTCTATATAATCTACAATTGATCTATATCATCATAGATTACATAGACATCTTTTTATATCGCATAAAACCAACAATACCTTGGGTTAGTTTAAAAGAGATTTAATCTAAATTTTTCAATCTTAGAATAAAGTTGTGTTAATTTCTATTTATTCTTTTGTAAATCATTAGAAAAAAATCCCACAAATCATATAAACCCAAACATTGGGAAACTAGTCCCATAATACCCAGTTAGAGCCACTATCCCAAATGGAAAAGGAGCTGCTTTAAGGTCTAGACTAGGTGGTTATCCCCCTTGTTGTTTCCATAGATTTATGAGGCCTCAACAGATGGATAAGCCACGTGTTCCTAAAGGTGAGTGATTGCAGCTAATAAAAAGGCTCACACCTCCAAGGTCGCAGGGTAGTTTGGTGTAGGGAAGACCATGGATAACTTCCATAGGTATGTGTATTGGCCGAAGATGCAAGAATAGGTAGATACATTCATAATAGGATGCATGCTTTGTTGTGCCATCAAGCCTAAAAACAAGAAACATGGTCTATATCATCCCTTACCTATACCTACTCTTCTTTGGGAAAGCATTTCCATGGACATTGTGGGAGGTTTACCGAAAACCAGGAAGGGACATGACTACCTGTTTGTGGTAGTTGACAATTTCGACAAGATGTGTGTTTTGATTCCATGTAAGAAGACCATCAGCGATAAAGAAGCAACAAACTTCTTCTTTGGACATAGTATGGCTGCACTTTGGGATACCAAGGAGCAACATTTCAGACAGGGATACAAGATTTCTGAGTGCATTCTGGACTACATTATGGGAGAATATGGACACAAAGTTAAAGATATCTACAACATTCTGTCCAAAGTCAGAAGTGGTCAATCGGAGTTTGGTGTATCTTCTGAGGGGATACAAGCAGAAGCATCCGAAGACCTGGGATGAAAATATGGTATATATACAACACTCTTACAACAAAGGAATCCACACTTCTACAGGAAAGTCCCCATTTGAGACTTGATTTGGATATTTTCCACCTTCACCTTTGGATATTGCATATGGGAAGCAAGGTGGAGTGAGGGAATATTACAGGAGATGCTTTGAGGGATGGTTAGCGAAGATTCTATATTGTAACTATAGTTAAGAGTTGATGTAGTCAAAATTAACCACTAGTAGGCTATCGGGTTGCATTATAACTGGGTCACTAGGAGGAAGAGGTGTTTCATTCTTTCGAGAGAATTTTGTTCCATAACTAAGCAAAGATAACCATAAGAGATAGGAGGTAGAGCACACAGATAGAATCTATGCACTGTAGCAGCCCATAGGCCACAAGTATTACTTCTTTGTACCTGCAACCATACTTCCAAACAGAGAAAGAGAGGAAAGGGACCTCACCTTACAATTGGTTTTTCTATCCAAAGGGTTTCCTAGAGAGCATATCTTGTGTCTTATGTGTTTGTGTGAGCTTATTTTTTCATTCTCTACTTTTCTGCATAATTTCCATTTGTATGCATCCACTAATTATAGTTGATTTTATAGATCTTAAAGTTTAATAAAATGGTAATAGTGTAAAAATTATTCATTTTTAATATTTTATTACCAAATTTGTTGTGATAGATTGTCCAGTGGAATATCCACGGCAGTTTACAAATTATGCTCACTCAACCAAAGTTAAGCCTCAATATTGCCAACATTTTAAATGTCCTATGGTAATCTTAATTAACTATATTAATTATTTAATATTATCTATCTCCAATATTAATATCTCATATGTTTATTTTTGTAGTTGACAATATTTATAGCACATAATACCCCAAATTCATCGTAATTATGCACTTGAGTATGTTACATCAACTTAAAATGAAGAGAGGTTGGAACAAACCAAGAAATGAACATAATATTATATTAAAAAAGTTGAAATATAAATGTATATTATTTTAAACAATACAAATTAAATTAAATAACTAAATATTAATTTATATATGTGTGTAAGTATTTTGGGCATGGATTGAAGCTCATTGGAGAAGGACGTGAATAGCAATGGAGGATAAAGTTGAAGGACAATGAGAGGAAAGGAACCATGCCTACTATGTGCTTACAGGTGGTCGGGGTTTCATAGCTCACCATTTGGTAGTGAAGCTCACCCAATCCGATCTCTGGACTATAAGAATTGCCTATTTGGACCACAAAATCATATTCGATGAGGCCAAGGAGAATTAAACTCTCAATTTACCATTTGTAGCTTCATTGAATATCCTAGGTTAGCGAAAATTACAAATGACCCAATTTATCATGATCCTACATGCCTCCCATGCCAACCAAACTCCCTTCAAATATATCAAAATTTTAAGGAAAGCCAGGGGAAGACCCAACAAACCACATTCTGACATTTCATTTGTGATATTTCTCCAACAACATCATTGATGACTCAGTTTATCTAAGAGTCTCTCAAAAAAACTTGGTCAACCCCTTAGTTAAATGGTATGTGATTGAAAAATATGCAACTTGTAGCAACTTCACTTCACCGGTTAAAGCATTCCTCACATTTTTCCAATTACTAGTAAGTCATGACACAAGACTAGAAATTATCACTCACTTTAGGAAAAATTTCTCTCATATCACTGATCATGTCCACAAATGGTGAAGAAAATGAAACACTTGCAAAGTTGAAGTCACTAAAGAACTTCTCTTAGATTTCTTCCTCAAATCCATTTTTCCCATCATCACAAAAGACGTAAGCATCACCATGCCTTAAATTTAGGAAGAAGCCATTTTAAAAGCTCAATTTTTTGAGTTTATTTATGCTCAATCAAGATACCTCCACTAAGTAATGTCTAGTGCTTCCTACTCAGAACCCTTCAATCAACCCGAATTCAGGGCATCTAATGCTATTGATGGACTCAATGGGTCCATGTCACACCTCAACCAACACAAAGGAAACCCTCATCCCCATTATAAAAAACCTTATGAGAACCATTACGGGGAACACCCACCATTATCAAGAATGGTAAGACCATCTTATTTATCAAATTAATTGGTATGGGAGCATTACTCTAGTGAATAAAGCACCCATATGCCACCTTTAAATGTGCAAGCCCCTTCGCATTCCTATGGGCCCTCCTCCGACCATCAAGCTTATAGTGGAGGAGCCTCCAATTCCTATAGTGCATATGAGAATCCACCATAGGACAACCCACACTATCCTTTCCTAACTTCCCCACCTAAAATTACTACACCAACTTAGGCTGAACAAGATACAGGTGCCAACATTGTCCAACTTTGACTAGCTTAACAACCATAAATGTTATGGAATCAAGAAATGGAAAGGCCAACAACAAGTTAACCATGGGCAAGGAGGAAATCCTCAAAACTAAAACACTTAAGTTGGAGGTAATGATGGTAATAATAATAAGCCGAAATAAGGGAAGAACAATGGGTTACACACTAACCCCATTATGCATTATCCAACAAATTCAAGCATTACACTCACCGTTACCCTTAGATTGTTTACTATAAATGAATGAAGGAAGCTATGACCCATCCAATTCATGCACTCCAATAAGGGCAACCACCTCCACTAAACTTCCCTCAACTTATACCATTTTTATCTATCCAAAGCCCCTACCCACAAAAAGGAGTTGTGACTACCCAACAACAAGCAAGAAATCCCAACTCCCAACAAATATACTTCATGACCTAGAACTAGAGATGTTAACTTACGGGTATCTCTTCCACTCTTAGAGCGATAATGATATTTAGACCTTCAACATTGAAGGGAATGGAACGTAAATATCCATACCCATCCCAAACCACCACTTTTGATTAGGATTGACATAATCAAGCACAACTTCCTGCCATTGCCCTATTTCAAATAGGGATTGTTGTAAAAAACTTTATGGTTCATCAATATATTATCGATGATCGGGCATCTTCATGTGTTGTGTCCTCCTAGATTTGGAAATAATTTAATTCTCCCTTGCTTATTCAATTAATGAATGAGTTCGAAACAGCTCATGGTAGACTTTGTCCCCCTTTAGGGATCTTACCTAATCTCCCAATCACATCAGGTGGCATGGTTGTTTTTATCAATGCCACTATCATGTTTAACTCAATAGATCACAACATCCTCTTTGCCTAGCATTAGATTTATGCCATGAATTTTATGGTGTCTTGATTCTTTTGAGTTATGATATTCCCACATGAAGGAGTTTCATCACATTTGATCAACACTCCTACTGTGATCCTCCCTCCCATGCTTCTCAAGATAGAATCTCACCTTCTATTTCTTAGGTTGAGTCCATGTACTATGTGTCCATTGCCACTAATCATGCAATATCCTCTCCCATTGTGAGCCCACGATTCTAGAACCACCTCCTCTCCCCTTTGGTGTGGAGGATGGGAAAATTCACTCACCATTGGAGGTATATTCACAAATTTTCTCCCCTAATATTAAAAGAATTCGTGACATCTCAACAACATCATCCCCTAAGGATGATGAGTTATTTGATGCCATTACCTCTTTAACTAATCTTAGTGATAACCTCAACAAATGTTCTCCTATTATTGTTTGCAGGGTACTAACCACTCAATTGGTGCACCCTCTCATTCTCACTCCTTTAGGACTAATTCCTCTCACACGTGACCATTCCTTGTTAATGACAAATATTCCATGGTTATTGGTCATACCCCATTAGGACGCATTGGAAAATAGTTTAAGATCTTAACACCTGATATGGATATCATGCAACCTATTGAGTTTGATACATTATTTCAGATCATATTTTGTGGATGTGTAATGTTAAAATACCTACTTTTCTACCTGTGGTCCATCATCCCTAGAATCTAACAATAACTCTACCCCTAGTTCTTATCTCATGAGAATGGGGGAAATCCCACTTCACCCTAGGTCCCACTAGATCTAGACCTCAGTGCAACCCCAACCCACATTGAACCCTTTGTGGGAGTTTTCATCCACCTTATTGTGTCTTATACTCCAAAACAGTGCCTTATTGCAACCCACGTGGCCTAAATGGAATGATCCAATATGGTAGCTTCATTGTTTCATGTGGTGAGGCCCCTTCGACGTTGCTTTCTTTGGTTACCACCCTTGATGGTGACATTGGCTCCTTTAAGGAGTGCCTATTATGGGCACTTAGATTCCCATTGCTTCCTTTAGGGAGTGCCCCTTCTACGAATTCATCATTCTCTAGCCTCCTATAAGGGGCACCACACATTTCTTTTAAGGGTCATTCTTCCCCCACATTCCTTGATATGTCTGCTCCTCCCATGAACCTCAAAATTTAAAATTATGAAAACTTTCTCTATATATATTTAGCTACTAGGACAATATATTCAATTGCATATTCATCATCTATTGGTGTCAACATATGTCCTTCCTTTAAGGACCAACTCCACATGTTACCTACCCATAAAGTCATATAGCTTTTGCCCCTATTTTCTAGTGGCACTTAGCTTTGGTGTCACACACTAGTGACACATTTCATGCCACCACACTTACAATTTGTGACCACTTTAACTCATCATTCCACAAAAATATGTGTGTATACTTAATGCTCCTATTATTGATTCAATTTACATTAATCAAGTGTTTTTATCATTAGTGTTTTCACTTATAGTATCGAGTTTCTTATGTGCAATTCCCTTCAGGGTATCATAAATGCACCTACAGGGGCATTATCTTACCTCTTTAGGCATGTACTTCTTCACATCGACATGTTAGGAAATTTCTCTATGCTCTTTGCATTAACCAATATACACCCCTTGAGTCATACTTAAGGTATATTTTCCTCACTAGGTTAGTTGGTCGTTCTCACCTCCCTAGGTTGCCTAATTTATATCACCCCTAACATTTTTGGCATACTAGTTTATCCTCTAGGATGGGAGTCTAATATTTTTCATCTTAGAGACTGAACCTCATACCTACTTCTCATTATTATGCTACCAGAACTCGTTCGACTCCAACTTGTTATAATTTGGTGATTGGTTCTAGTGAATCCCATCCCATATTATCATTTGGCCTCTAATCCCCACATAATTAGTAAACCAGTTGCATTAGAACCCTATTTTCACTTACTCCCATGGAGAACAACTAATGCCTCCTCCCCAACCCCTCATAAATCTATGTTCAACTCTCACCCCATTTAGTGAACCATTTCATCACTACGGGCACTTGTCTCTATGTTTGTACATTCAACCCTCATATTTGTTTCACTCATTGAACAAGTGTGCAAACTATTATTTCAAAAGAAACCCATCCCACCATTTCCATGCTTGTACCATTTATTTTTCCTAATGGCAATCCTTGCCATCCATTGGTTTGCTTGGAAACCTATAATTGATACCTTCTATGCATACCAATAACTCTTTCCATGATCCTTAATTTCCATTCTCCTTGCAACCCCCCATCCTCAGTACTAAAATTTCCAAGTACATTACTACATCTGGTTGTTCTCCTAACACCAGATTACCTTTTGTCCAATTGAGTTTTTACTACTTCCATTTATCAACAATCACTTATGTTTTGCCCAAGCGAAGTCTTAAGTTTCCTCGTATCTCTTTTGACCTCATCTATCATGATGTCGATATTTAATCCTTTAAAATTTAACATCTAGTGCCTCGTCAATTGACTTTTGAAGGGGCCTCTTGATCTGAAAATGGAATGTACTTGTTCAAGGGTGCAAGGTATCCATTTTCCGTAATTTCAAATGTGAGCTATACACTCCAAGTGACCTCTGAAAATGTGAAAACTTCTTATTTCTTATACAGAGATTGACTGTAGGGGAATTCACCGGACATGTCACCTCTAAAGCGAGGATGAGTTCCAGAGGCTACCTGGCCCTCTACAGGCTCCGCCTAAAGAAATAACAAAGTAAACACTTAGAAGTCATTGGCATACACATACTTGAAGTTTGATGTCTTGCAGAATAAGACAAATAACTTTTTGCAGCTGAATAGGTGATTACGTGTGTATAAAAGTTATGTATATTTGTTGTTATACACTTTATATCAGTTTTGTTTAGCATGTCATCTTCAGAAAATAAAGACATCAAAATGATAAAGCAGTTCACCCCTTCTGGGCTACATCTGCTGGACCAAGCCTCT
>APFE031143938.1:0-10200 GCA_000404065.3 Pinus taeda
TCTTCACCATTTGCAATGGTTCCTGAACACACAATAATATTTTATCAAAGTTATGAGGTAGACGATCGAATTTTAATATGTAACTTTCTTTTGCGATAAAACATTTAGAAACGGGTATAGTTTTGCTATTTTTACCCGCTAGGCGGATCTTACTGGTACCGAGGTCAAGGAGGATGGTCTCGCGACCTCCTTGTCCTATGCAGGGTATTCTATCCTAAAATGAATAATGCAAAAGAGTATAGATCCTAAACATCCCTGTTAATATGCAGAGGGGGTTGCAACATTGAGAGGGTTTCGCATATAAAATCTGCAATCAGGCTTTACTTCAGACAGCTTGGGGAGGTGGAAGGCCTGTGGATCGGGAATAAAACTTCCCCGATTAACCATAGGCTCATGTTCCAGCACTCCAGTCTCTGTCTGCCTGCCTACGGATTATGAGGCATGACTTTGTATTTGTTTCAACTTAAGTGAAGATAAACAACATAATGAAATTTTGAGGACCTTTGAATACGTAATTTTTGCTATTCCGGAGAGAGAATACTGAAACACAAGGGAATGCAATAGCTGGCAAACATGACTATACACAATGGCATTATCAGTAAACAACAATACAGGTCTCATACTGAAACTTGATGACAGCCATGGAAGGGTCATGATCCGTGATCCCATCAACACTGAAATGTGATCCTCGCTGTCCTTGAGGAAGAGTACTCGAACAACAAGGCAAAGGGATAGCTGGCAACAAAGCTCTTTAATTTATGAGATTGCATGCATCCGTTTCAAGCCTTCACTCATTGTGGGAGCTAAGATCAAACTATCAATGACATGCTTATGCAACATATATTCTGGCTAAACCTCTGGATCACTCTCTTGTTCTTAGTAAAAGCTTGAAAAAGGCTCTTAGTGTCCTTGTGATTTTTAGATGTTTAGTTTTAGTTGGTACATAGTGAGAAGAGACATTAGAATAGTATACATGGATGGTTTCTAAAACATTGGCCGCTGTATTGGGCCACTTTGTCAACCCTGCCCTTGTGAACATTGAGAACCGCCTAGGACACAACTCATATGATAAGTTTCTGTCATAATTAGGGGAAAATCAATAGTCTTATACATGAAGGAGACAACACTGCTATGTTCTCATTAGACTGTGCTATTGGGTTACTCTGTTAGCCCTGCAGTCCATCAATTAGAATGCCTTCAACAAAGACCTCTGAGCGAACATGGTGTAAGACCACTGGATACTGCAATTTAATTACCTTCTGTGGCTAGACTTTGTAAAGAGTTGGAAAGCCTTCACACCATATGCATGCTGTCCATAACATGTAAAACTCTATGAAACTGTTTTATTTAGGTAATTTGTGAAAGACTTTACTTGTATCTACGTTTCCATTTTTGCATAATTATCAGGGACTTGATCCCAAATCCACGGAAAATACAATTTCAAGCTTGCTGAAAATTGTTATTTTCTGTTGTTATAAGTTGGGATTTGGGTCCCAAAGGGTCTTATATTCCATCTCCCAAACTTTCCACCCCTATACCTATATATAGGAGTGCTTTAGCACTCATTGGGTGGTCATTTAGAGTTAAATAGGTTGGTGTCCTTGTTATCATCTATAGCTTTTGCAGTCTGATATAACAGGACAGCAAACTAATTTGGTCCAAGAATCCTTAACCAGGAGTCTAAATTAATAAATAACACCATAATTCCTTATGATTTTTTTTTTTTACATCATACTTGAGTGGTTATGTACTATGTCTCACATTATTTGGTGCAGTTTTATTTGTTGTTTTAGTTTTATGATGCGTTATCATACATAAAACAGTGGGACAGCCCAAGAATTAACTCCCCCACCTCTATTCGACCCCATATAAGACACTAGAGTTATTTGTTGTTGATTGAGGTATCAGGTGGGACTCCTCCCTTGACTTTTTTTTTAGAAGGAAGTTGGGTGGAAATAGCAGGTTTTGCTCTATGTGTGCTCAGCCAGCAGGTCACATGAACCTTGCCAACCCTACTAGTTGGACAGGTAACAAAACCATCACTCACACTTCCACTGAAAACACTTTAACAACAGTCCAAAACAAACACATTGGTCCATTCAACTCCATTGATATGCACCAAACCAATTGGACTTAGTTTTTTTTTTTTTTCATAGGGATACCACCTTTGAGTTTGAGAAAAAGCAACCTAAAGAGAGAGAAAGTGTTATTGTGATGATAGCGTGTAGCCCTCCTTAGTTAGACAAACTAACACCTAGTGTTTGGCACTTTCACGCATTAAAGGTGCTAGATTTTGCTGTAAGAAGACTTATTCACAATATCATTTATTCTCTGTTGAACTAAATAATGCAGAAATGTAAAGTACAGAAAATTGTATTTTGCAAGGTACTCAATCAAGCAAATACAACTCACACTAATATATATATTTTTTTAAAATACAGAATAATTTTCTGAATTTACGTGGTTGATTATTAGTCTTGCCCAAGCTTTTTGCGAGTTTCTGGATCCTGTCAAACTTGCGTGGGGAAACTCGGAAACTGGCCCTATTGCCCTGTGCGGGTAGTATGTAAATCGAATATGCTCGATTGCGGCTAGTATTGTAAATCGAATGCGCTGGAAGAGTCCTATGGAATAGTCCGATGGTGTTTGATTACTCTAAGAGACCACCTGGGCTTACAATCTGATGAGGCACCTCAACCCTCTATCGAGAAATCCCGCGACCTCGATTCGTGACTGTTCGCAGCTTCCTTCGCGCGGGTTACATGATCTTGAATTGGTCTTGGTGTAGACTCGACATATTACACCGTTATATTAAATTTATAAAAATTAAACTTGGCTGACGTGGTTCAATACTGACTCGGGAGGATGATTCCGGAACTCGGTGAAGGGACTCCGAAAGCTTGTGCTACCCGCAGGTGGTTCAAAGGAAAAAAAAGGAATGCTCTTTCAGAATTCTAGCAAGATAAGCTAGAAATGGAATCTTCTCATCAACTACTAAATCATCTTTGAACGACAGATCCAAAGCATTGCTGGCATCTTGGAAACCATTTTCTTTTAAAAGTTGAAGATTACCTTAACATTATTTGGTTGGCGCAACTCACAACTGTAAACTGACAAAGCATGTGAAATTTGCCCTCCAGATTTTACATAAGCCCAAGCAGTCCGAGCACAGATATGCTCATCACTAACCAGGCCCATGAAGAACTCAAATCGATGACGACTATTTTTCTCAATTTCAACCAGGGCAGAAATATCAATAGAGGTAATTACAGCGAGAATTTCAGTCCTCCAAAAAAAAATAGAAACGCTACCTCAGGTTTCAAACATTATGAGAATAAAGTTCCACACATTAGAGATATCGATTTAAACTCCGCACACTAGGGTTAGATTAATGTATTCCAGGCTCTGGCCTTCAATAAAGAAAACCTAACGATGTTTCATTTTTTTAGCAGAATGAAAACAGAGACTAAGACGAGGGGAACGAAACTTGCAGAAACACAGGGGTAACGAGAACCCTGGTTTTTTTTTTGGATGTGTAGGGCCTGTGAGGTCCCGAAGGTTTTGAACGAAGCTCTGATACCATGTGTAAAGACTGTAAACTTAAATTTCATGATTTGAAAACTGAAAATGCAAAACCTTGAAACAACGAAAACTTACCTGAACTGCTGACTGGTAAATTGCTGTCTGCTCTCGGTCTCTGAAGTTGAATCGATTACTGGGAAACCAATTCCTCCCAGCCAATTCAGTAAGCTTCACTTACTGACCCCCGTGCCCAGAACCTCAGGTCAATTTCAGCTGCATCCGTTCGTTCCGGTTTCGGTCTCCCTCTGTCCTCTCCGTTAGTTTTCTTCTTCTCAGCCCCCTTCTCCTTGGCCCTCTCAGTGGTTTTATACCCAAGGTTCGGTGATCGCCTCCCAGCCTTCCCTCCCACCGCTGGAGCTTCACTCGACACCTCCCACATGCATTCCTTAGATATTTATCAGACAGAGGCTGCTGTCGACTGCGCAGAGATTTTAGTTAAGGGTTGAAAAGATCTTTTCAGAAAGGGTTCACCGACTATTTCTGATATTTCTTTAATATAGCTTCTATTTATTCAAGAACCTTAACTTTGTATATAAAGTTAAACATAATATAATATAAAGTTTTTTTTTTTAAATTTATTTAATATAAAGTTTTTTTTTTAATTTATTTAATATAAAGTTTTTAACTTTATAGTATTTAACTTATATTATTTATTTATACTACTTTTTATTATTTAACTTATATTAATTTGCAGCATTTAATTTATATTAATTTAACTTATATTATTTACTTATACAACTTTTATTATTTAGCTTATATTAGTTTATACCATTTAATTATTAAATCACTTAACTTAGATGGATATGAAAATGGGTTGTTACAAAATTCTTTTTCTCAAGAACAAGTTGAAAGACATCAAGATGGATAGAGGAGAATCCATCCAATCCTACTTCATGACGATCACCGAGATCAAGAATGATCTCTTATCTATTGGAGAAGTCTTTGGTGACAAGGAACTCTCTCTTATTGCGCTTGCGGACCTTACAAGAGATTGGGATGTGTTCAACACTACCATTCTTAACAATGACAAGATTCTGGGATATGAGGAACTATTGGCCAGATGCACTTAAGAAGAAATAAGAATGATGGAATGAGACAAGCCCTCAAATGGAAACAATCCTACTGCCTCCTCCGCTCATTCTAGAAGAAGGAACAATGATGGTCCAAGGAATCAAGGACAAGGGTTCAAGCAGGGATTCAAAAAAGGAAGAAAAGGAAGGGGCTTCAATTGTAGCAGGTTTGGCCACTTTGCTAGAGAGTGTCCTCACAAGAAGGATACTCCATGAGATGATGACAACAATAATAACAACAACTTCAAGGGCGATGGAAATCGAAGGAACAACAGGTTCAATAACAAAGGCAAGAGGAATGCACCTATTGCTCGAAATGGAGGTGGTTTTCCTCTCAAGAAGTCAAGAAACTCTAGGTATGATGAAGTTAATGTTGCAAAGAAAAATGAATTTGATCTTATTTCTACCCTCTTCACTGCCTCTCCTCTAGATACATTGGACCATTGGTTGATTGATAGTGGTTCCTCAAGGCACTTCATTGGGTATGAAGAAGCTCTCTCAAATTTGGTTGAGAAGAAGACAAATATGGAGATCATACTTGGCGATAATGCCACCTATCCTGTGAAAGGAATTTGGATGGTTACTCTTCACTTAAATCAAGGTCAAACCCTTCACCTACAAGAAGTGCTATATGTACCTAACTTGAAAAATAACTTGGTTTCTGTTTTTGCGATGGAAGATAAAGGTTTTAAGGTGTTGTTCGTTGATGGGAAGGTTCGTCTTTGGCAAAGGAATCCAAGAGATGCATTCACTCTAGGTTTCAAGGTTGAAGGTCTCTATTAGGTTTGGAGGAAGTCCATTGGGAACTATGATTTGTGATACCTCTTTTCAATCCGAATTATGCATCGAAGATTTGCTCACCTTCATTTTAAAGCTTACCCGATGTAAGGAAGATGGTCACAAGGATGCCCGAATTCAACTTGAATCATGAAGGTGTTTGTCAAGGATGTGAAGCTGGAAAACATACAAGGGAACCATTCCCCTCAAGTGACACTCTAACCATTGATATTCTTCAGTTGGTCCATTATGATCTATTAGGTATGATGCCCGTTACATCTTTGGGTGTATATTTGTATTATGCTATTTTTGTGGATGAATTCACTTGCAAGACATGGATCTATTTCTTAAAGAAGAAGAACAAAGCATTCAAATGGTTCCTCTCCTTCAAAGCCTTGGTCGAGAATCAAACAAGGAAGAAGATCAAAGTTCTGAGGACTGATAATGGGACCGAATATGAGTCTAATGAATTCAAAGACTATTGTAGAGAAGCTGGCATTAATAGGGAGACTACCACTGCATATACTCCTAAACAAAATGGTGTTGCTGAAAGGAAGAACCATACTATCATCGAAGCCACCCGGGCTATGCTTCATGATCAATGTCTTCCAAAGTTCTTATGGGGAGAAGTTGCCAACACCGGTGTGTATGTCCAAAACCGATGCCCACATCAAGCTTTGGACTTCAAAACACCCGAAGAAGTATTCACTGGTAAGAAACCTGATGTTTCTCATTTTAGAATTTTTGGATGTCCCGTATAGCACATTGCACCGAGGGGGACATTTCTTGAAAGCAAGAAGCCGAATAGGTACCAAGGGTAATTAGCTTCCAGGATTACCATTGTACAATCTGAGCCTTGTACATTCGAAGAAGCCATGAAACAACAAGTTTGGAAGGATGCGATGAACGAAGAGTATGAATTGATCATGAAGAATGGTGTCTGGATGTGGTTCCTAGACCCAAGGATAAGTCTGTGGTCACTTCGAAATGGATCTATAGATCAAACATGGCGCTGAAGGGAGTGTTGAGAAATTCAAGGCCAGATTTGTAGCTAGAGGCTTCTCTCAAAAGGGAGGAGTAGACTATGATGAGATATTTGCACCAGTTTCCTGATATACCACCATCCGTTCGATCATAGCCCTTGTTGCCTTGCAAGGATGGAACCTTCATTAGATGGATGTCAAAATTGCCTTCTTGCATGGTTCGCTTAAGGAGGAAGTATATGTGGAACAACCCGAGGGGTTCGAGGTTCAAGATCGCGAGACACATGTATGCAAGTTGAAAAAAGCCCTCTATGGGTTGAGGCAAACCCCTAGGGCTTGGTATGAGAGGATCGATAGCTATCTTATGAAGCTAGGATTTACGAGAAGCGATGCAGACTCGAACCTATACTTCAAGGTTGAAAGGGACAGACCACTCATTCTGGTCCTTTATGTGGATGATGTTGACATTTCCAGCTCTGACACGTTAGAAATCCCTACTGCATTATCTGGTTTAATTTCTCCCACTTGTTTATTCCATTAACAAGTTATTTATAAATATAAATATTGAAATAAACACAAATGCAGCGTTAACTCATATATAGATCAGCAACTGAAATAACTGAGACAAACACACAAGGGACACCGTTATTTTTGGACAATCGTCCCTGGAAAAACCCAATGTGGGAAAGCCGGTACAACAGATATGAGGGTTTTATTATTATGCAATTTCTGAATACAACTAGGGTGCTAGAAATGGCTCACCCAACAGAGAATGCCCTCGGCAGTAGTACCTCTCCTCGGAGATAGATATTCTGGCTGATCAATCACTGATGAATGATCCCATAGCAACTATGGCAGCTTCCATTGCTTTGCATCACTCTGCAAGGACTGCGTCACCCTTCCTGGCTCACCAGCACTCAGTCTGCCCCATGAAAAATCTTCGGGCATTGCCTCTTGGCCCTGCGTCAGCTCTGCTAGCCTTACTGAAGCCTCTGCGTCAGCCCTCAGACCCTCTTTGTACCCACGTTGGCCTATTCAGCCTCTGCGTAGCTCCTAGTTTCCTATGTGTAGCTCCCAACTGCATTTGCGTCAGCCTCTCTAGGCCCTGCGCTGTCTCTCTGCCTCTCTGCTATGTATTCTCAGCCTCGTGCCGAACTGCCCCTCGCTGCAACAGATCACTGGTTCGATTCTCTCAACAAACCCCGCTCTAAAAAATCAAACTGACTGATCAATTTGGTGTATCTCCAACTGACCCTCAAGCCTCCTCATATACTTTCTTGTTGAGTCTTCAACGATCGAGATTAAGTTTCCAATCAACAACTAAGATTAGATTTGGCTTGATCCATGTCATTTAGAACATTCTCACCCAGTTTTATATTAATACCCATTAATATTTTAATTTTCCTAAGTTTAGAGTTAGGAACCCCATTAAAAATATTAATTATTTTAATATCTCTCCAACCGGGTGGAATTTCCCCAAACCATTTCTGGGTCTTGGAGATCTTATGTGCCTTAGCCTTTCCACCAATTTTCATGGCTAGAGAACATCCGATGCTACCACAAATTGGAGATCTTATGTGCCTTAGCCTTTCCACCAATTTTCATGGCTAGAGCACATCCGATGCTACCACAAATCAACACTCCCTCTTAGTGAGGAATGTGCTCTAGTAATGCTCCACCATTGAAACATCACACTGATCCTTCCGCACTGGTACCTGTGCTAATGCTTGGCCTGCTGCCTCACATCATCTGCATTGTTGCTTCCTGTACTGCTGCCCATGACACTGCCACTTCCACTGCTACATCTGTACTGCAGCTCCTTCTCAATACGCTGCCCATGCTGCCCCTAGCACTGCCACTGCTATCCGCTGCACTGCAACTCAATTACCGAGAAGTAGATAACTGAATTCTCCCAAAATAATGACATCCCAGCTAAGTTGCACGAAATGGGGAAACAGGTACGAGTTTCCAAAACAGGGACGGGTACAAAACGTGACCCCCCCAACTTTTGGAAATGGGGAAACACAATCAATATCTATCTATCTATCTATATATATATATATAGATATTAGGACATTTAAGAAATATGTGCAATCATAAAGCATATATGATACATTCTAATTTATTACATTATGATTAAATTGTCAATGCATAAACTCTAAGTCTCTAAATTTACATCACATTTACTCATGAATGATCACATAATGAAAATAGCAATATCCAAAATCAGCCACGAGAAATTGCTAATTTCTTGTCTCATGCTTGATTGGAATTTGGGAGTCTCCTCCTACATAGTCGAACTGATCCAGACTTAAACAGGAACGCAACAAGTTACAGAGATAACCATATACACAAAGATGCAGCGGAAATAATACTTCATTCATTAATGGAAAATACTGAAATATGCTTACAACCAGAAATGGAAATAAACCAGCTAGGGCGATGGCAGCTTATCTCTGAGAAGAGATGTGTGGCTACTGCCTCTGAACTATGTTACAATGAGGCTCGAAGGCCTATTTATTGTTGAGAAACAATGGAAAAACCCTTCACATTCCAAAACCTAACCCTAGAAGATGAAACGCCAAATTGTGAGCCCCGTTTTTGGGTAAGTTAGTACATCAACTTCCCGGGGTCGCAAATTGGTTGTATTATGTCCGTTTGATGCGCATGATAGCCCGTTGGAAAGATCTCTCCGAGGAATACGACGAAAAAGATGATTTTTAGTTAAAAAAATTGTTGGCAGTAGATTTCCCAAAAAACGTTGTTTAGGGCCTCAAAACGGCTCCGGAAGTTTAGGACCCGAAAAACTGCTTAAAATAGTAAACTGTGATATGATTAAGGAAACTGAAAAAACTGAAAGAAGAGCTAGAGGGGATCCAAGTGGAATTAGCGGGTGGCCACCAATAACCACCTGGATCATTCCTCCCCCCTTAGGAAGCAATGGTCCCCATTGCGTTGAGTTCCTCCATGAGATGAGGGAACTTCTGTTGCACTTGGTCCCTGGTGAGCCACTTGCCCTGGTGAAGGAGTTGTCATGCTTTCACAACTCGATACAGTTGGATATTCTGCTGGCGAGTGTGCTTGATCTGTGTGTCCATGATCTGATCAGTTACAGCTTGTTCCATGCAAGCTGGATTTAAATCTGTGGGTGTGAGTTGTTCTACGATGTCGGACGTGTCTAGTAATGGCGGAAAGTATGGCCGAAGGCGGTCGACATTGAACACCGGGTGCAAGCCAAGGAATGGGGGAATGCTGAGCTCAAATGCATTGTCTCCCACAGCCTTGGTAATGGTGTAAGGGCCATATCGGAGTGGTCGGAGTTTCTGATAGGCTCCGGTAAGGCGTTCCTTTTGCAAATGCAACCAAACTTTGTCACCCACCTGAAACTTGTGTGGCACCCGATGTTGATCATGTCGTTGCTTGTACTTAGCATTATATTTCTCCAGAATGTCATGGACCTAATGGCGAATGTGTCGGATGTACTCAATGAAGCTGTTTGCCTTATCTGTTTCGGACTGGACATGAGCAGAATCTACATGAGTAGCTGCAAATGGCATGGCCACATTGATGGCACATAGTGGCTGGAAACCCAAGCCCACCTGAAAAGGGTTGTGTCCAGTCGAGCTGTGGAGAGCCCGGTTGTAGCTATGCTGAACATAGGGCAGGCTCTCGTCCCATGTGCGTGGATTCTTTGAGTTGTACATGCGCAGAATGTGTACGATCATCCTGTTGACAACCTCTGTCTAGCCATCAGTTTGAGGATGGAAGGCTATGGACTTAGTGAGTTT
>APFE031143948.1:2552-31115 GCA_000404065.3 Pinus taeda
TTTTGATGACAAGGAACAATGAGAGCTACATTGCATCCATAAAGAAGGAATTGAGGAAAGGTTTTGAAATGAATGATTTGGGCTATGTTCATTACTATCTTGGTATTGAAGTAACTCAACATCCGAAGTCTATATTCCTTTCTCAAAAGAAGTAAATTGGAGATTTGTTGAACTTACTTGGCATGGCTGAGTGAAATCCTCTAACCAGTCCTATGGAACAAATCTTAAATCTCACATCCATTGAAGGAAAAGAATTTGAGGATGCAACAAAGTATAGATAGCTTGTAGGAAGTCTCAACTACATGACCACTACCAGACCAGACATTTTGTTTGATGTTGGAATCCTCTCTAGGTTTATGCAAAAGTCTTGTGAGGTACATTCATCTGCTGCAAAAAGAGTTCTAAAGTACTTGAAGGGAACACAAGACTTTGGACTCAAGTATACATAGGTGGGCAACTTCAGCTTGATTGGATACTCTGATTTAGACATCGATGGAGACAAAGAAACTGGGGTATCTACTCCTGGTTATGCTATGCGTGTTGGATCAAGAGTTGTCTCCTGGAGATCACGCAAACAATCAATTACAACAAATTCCACAATAGCGACAGAATATGTGGCAGCAACTAAGGCAACAAAAGAAATTGTGTGGCTCGAGAAAATTTTGGAATATTTGCAGGTAAAACAAGTACATTCGACTCCACTCATGAGTGACAAAACCTCTACAATAAAGTTGGCCAAGAACCCAAAGTTTCATGATTGAACGAAGCACATTAATACAAAATACCATCTGATTTGACATCATGTTGAGTCCAAGACAATCCATCTACACCATTGTTCCACTAATGAGCAGATTGCAGACATCTTCACCAAAGCACTTGGAAGAGAAAAGCTTGAAAGATTCAGAACGTACTTGGACTCACCAACATCCCTTCAGATTAAGGGGGGGAATGTTGACACCTAATCATGGGGATTGGGTGAACAATTATAAATAATGTAAATAATAAATAATGAAAAAGGAAGATTCATTGGGAGATGAAACCCAAGAGTCACTCTCTCATGTATATAACTATGAGCAATCTAAATGAATAAACATATTTCATTTTTGAGGAGTTACCCCTTGGCATGACACACCCCATTACTATGAAAGGAATCAACTTTACAAGCTATATAAGACCATTGTTGTTCCATTTCTCTAATTTATTTCATTTCTAAAGAATCTCTCTCTCATCATCAATCACTTCCTCACCATTCATAGGGCCAAAGACATTCCAAAAATTGAGTTACAGCTCTTTCGCTGCGCTTTTCACTCGGCACGCTGTGCTTTTCTTCAAGGGTCATCAAGTGAATTTCCAAGGGTTTTCAAGGGAAAATCAAGTCTCAAAAAATGGTTAATCAAGTAAGTTGAAGGATCACATCCTTTCCAATCAAGTTATTTCATATTTTCTATGGTGTAAACCTCTTCTTTTGCCCCTATGCTACTCTTTTCTATAGCACTCTTCATTCCTGGTTTTTGAACCCTCAAACCCCTGCTTTCATCTCATTTTCATCTCCATGATCTATGACACACTCATATCTATTCCCTAAATTCCCTAATACCAAAGACTCATACTCCCTAAATCCCTAAAACCAAACCCTACCCCTACGCTGCATTTCTAGTAGCCTAATACTTTGGGCATGTGTATAAATTCTACAACCCATCTCCCCCACTCATTTCACTCCCTATCACTTCCTAACACTCCCTCACACCCTTCCCTATCTCATAAGTGTTTCTTACACCCATTCCTACTCCATAACCCCTTCATCTTATTCCCTGATTCCCTTCCCCTATTTTTCCCTCTGGGGTTTGCACTCACAAGTTTACTATGGAGAAGGAAAGGAGGCCTTACAACAAGGGTGGGAAAATGGCAAGGTATGAACTCCTCAATATACAAAACTTTATTTCCTCACCACTCTCCAAGCAATGTTTTCAACATGTAGGGTGTCTTGAGTTTTGTGAGCAAGTTGAAAAAAGTCAAATGTCATGCTAAGTTGACTAGTTTGCTTGCCACACATCTTAAGAAGGATCAAGTCACAATTTCAGGGGTGAAATTCACTATATCAGCTGACATCATAGCAGAAGCCACAGAGATACCTAATATTGGTGAGAAATGGTTCAAAACTCAAGAGTTGGATGCCTAATTCTACCAACCCTACATCAAAGCTCATTGACAAATAAATCAATGAAAAGGAATATTGGAAAGGAAAAGTCAATGATCATTTGGAGACGCTTCTCAAGAAGGAAAATAGGGACAAGAGGCTACAAAGACGCATGGCTGCCCATTATTACACAAGGAATCAGGTTGCTAAGGTAAAAAAGAAGCAGTTGGAGGAAAAACTCAAGGAAACCCTAATCAGGAAAAAAGAGAATGTTAAGTTGGATTTGCTTGCTTATGATTCCCTCATAGAATATCATACCACTTTAGAACTTCACGGGGAAACTCTGGACCCATTTTGAAGAAATTTGGAGAAATTTTGGTTTTGGTGATTTTTTGGAATTTTTTGAGATAGTTCTACTTCAAAATTGGTTTCTGAAGTAAATAAGATGAATTTGAAAAAATTTAAAGAGTTTTTTGTCAATAATATACCAAATAAAACAAACCTCCTTCACTTTATACATAGGTGTTATTAATTGGGATAAATTCCCAAACTATAATTCCAACTGACTTTCTTGATGAGTCAAATAATAACTAGACATCCACATATTTTCAATGAGCTATCAAGATATCCATTTGGATCAGGGGAAGGCTTTCAAATCACTCTCCAAACTATTCGTTGCACTTTTGCTATGAGCACATTGCGCTTTTCCAATTTTAAGTGACCAAATTAAAACTTAGATTCTGAAAAAATGGGAAACTATTGTTGAAAAATGGAGGAGGGTTTAATTCCTAACATACAAAATCAAAATATCCTCTCTCAGGGTTAAAAAATTGTTATGGTTTGAAATATATTGTTCCACCTTTCAACCCTATTTTCGCAGAAATTTGGCAATTTTTTGCACAACCACCCTGCAAAAAGCGTAGGGTGGGCCATGCTGCGCTTTTCCTAGAGGGCTCTAAATGACATAAAATCTACATGGTTGGATAACTCTTGAATTATACATCATATTTTGACACTTGGGAGCCCAAATCATCAACTTTTGCAGGGTGAAAATGGCCAATAACCACCTAAAAACCACCTTTCTGCCCTGTTTTTGGAGGCCACGCTACGCTTTTTGACCAGTCTTGGGAGAATTGGTTTTTGAGGGAATATACTTGATAATTTTTAGTGCTTTATGAGTCCATTGTATATCAGACAAAAATCTATTTCCAATGAGCTATCATTAGCCCAATATAGAGTTCAGGAAGACCTCCAAAAGAGGACTACACATTCATGCTACGCTTTTTGCAGCCCACGATGTGCTTTTCACAGAATTTGTTGCGCTTTTTCCAGGAGGCTAGTTTCTTTAGCAGTTCGACCTAGTTTTAATTTTTCACTTATGTAAATGATGTAATTGAGTAATCCTAGTGTAAATATGATGTAATAGTGGGTGATTAGTCTTTGTAAGTGGTTTTCATCTTTCGTTGCGCTTTTCACTGGGCACATTGCACTTTTCTTTAGGGGTCATCAAGTGAATTTATAAGGGTTTTCAAGGGAAAATCAAGTAATTTGAAGGCTCACATCCTTTCCATTCAGTTTATATCATATTTTCTATGGTGTAAACTTGCTCTTTTGCCCCTACACTACGCTTTTCTGTAGCACTCTTCATTCCTGGTTTTTAAACCCTCAAACCCCTATTTTCATCTCATTTTCATCTCCCTGCCTTATTAAACACTCATATATATTCCCTAAAGGCCCTAATACCACACACTCATACTCCCTAAAACCCTAAAACCAAACCAAACCCCTATGCTGCATTTTTGGTAGCCTAATACCTTGGGTCTGTGTATAAATTCTATAGCCCATATCCCCCACTCATTTCACTCCCTATCACTTCCTAACACTCCCTTACACCCTTCCCTATATCATAATTTTTTCCTACACCCATTCCTACTCCCTAACCCCTTCATCTTATTCCATCCTTCCCTTCCCCTGTTTTTCGCTCCAAGGTTTGCACCCACAAGTTTACTATGGAGAAGGAAAGGAGTCCTTACAACAAGGGTGGGAAAATGGAAATTTATGAAATCCTCAATAAATAGAAGTTTATGCCCTCACCACTCTCCAAGCAATGTTTTCAGCATGTACGATGTCTTGAGTTTTGTGAGTAAGTTGAAAAAAGTCAAATGTCATGCTAAGTTGACTAGTTTGTTTGCCATACATCTTAAGAAGGATCAAGTCACAATTGCAGGGGTGAAATTCACTATATCAACTAAAATCATAGCAGAAGCCACAGGGATACCTAATATTGGTGAGAAATGGTTCAAAACTCAAGAGTTGGATGCCCAATTCTACCAACCTGAAATCAAAACTCATTGACAAAGAAATCAATGAAGTCAAGGAATATTGGCTAGAAAAAAGTGAATGATCATTTGGAGAATCTTCTCAAGAAGGAAAACAGGGACAAGAGGCTGCAAAGAAACATGGCTACCCATTATTACACAAGGAATCAGGTTGCCAAGGTTAAAATCAAGCAGTTGAAGGAAAAACTCAAGGAAACCCTAACAATGAAAAAAAGAGAATGTTAAGTTGGATTTTATTGATTATGCTTCCCTCATAGAATATCCTACCACTTCAAAACTTCATGGAGCAACTCTGGACCCATTTTGAAAAAAATTGGAGAATATTTGGTTTTGGTGAATTTTTGGAAAATTTTGAGATAATTCTACTTCAAAATTGGTTTCTAAAGTAAAGAAGATGAATTTGAAAAAGTTGAAAGAGTTTTTTGTCAATAATATACCAAAGAAAAAAAACCTCCTTCATGTTATACACGGGTGTTATGAATTGGGAGAAATTCCCAAAATATCATTGCGACAAGAGAGTTGCTGCACTTTTGGGACTAGTCTTGGGAAAATGCATTTTTATATGTCATGGAGTGTCCAAATGACTTTCTTGATGAGTCAAATCATAATTAGACATCCATGTATTTCCAATTAGATATCAATATCTCAATTTCGAGTAGGGGAAGGCCTTCAAATCACTCTCCAAACTTTTCATTGCGCTTTTGCTATGAGCACGTTGCGCTTTTCCGTTTTTAAGTGACCAAGTTAAAACATAGATTCTAAATAAAAAGGAAACAATTTTTGAAACATGGAGGAGGCTTTTCTTCCTAACATACCAAAGAACAAAAAACTCTCTCCGATTTCCAAAACTCCTTATGGTTAGAATGATATCTTTCCAACTTTCAGCCCTATTTTCATAGAAATTTGGCAATTTTTGGCACAGTTACCCTGCCAAAAGCATAGTGTGGGACACGTTGCGCTTTTTTTGGAGGGATCTAAATGAAAGAAAATCTACGTGGTTGGATAGATCTTGAATCATGTATCAGATTTTGACACTTGGCAGCTCAAATAATCATCTTTTGCAAGGTGAAAATGGCCAAAAACCAACTAAAAACACCTTTATGCCTTGTTTTTGGAGGTCATGCTATGCTTTTTGACTAGTGTTGGGGGAATTGGTTTTTTATGGGCTATAATTGATTATTTTCAGTTCTTTAGGAGTCCATTGTGTAACATACAACAATATATTTTAAATGAGCTATCATGAGACCAATTTGGAGTTCCAGAAGGCCTCCAAAAGTTTCCTGCAAGTTCACGCTACGCTTTTTGCAACCCACACTGCACTTTTCATAGAATTCTTTGTGCTTTTTCCAGGAGGTTAGTTTCTTCGGGAGTTCGACCTAGTTTGACTTTTTCACTTATGTAAATAATGTAATTGAGTAATCCTAGTGTAAATATGATGTAATAGTGGGTGATTAGTCTTTGTAAGTGGTTTGATGTAAATTTGGCCTCATTTATAAGAGTGGTTGGAGTCAAAATTAATTGAAGAAGTTGTTTTTAACTTGGATAGACAATAGGGTTTCGTTAGAACACCTCATGGAGCAGTTTCTAGAGTCATGGATTCAACCCATAAGAGTAGGGAGATGTATTTTTGGTCTTTATGTATCATTTTATTAGTCATATAAGTGGTTGGAATTGAGAGGAGAGAACTATTGTAGCTTGTATTTGGACATTTAATGGAAATCAAAGGATACAGTTTGCAGCTATTATCTAGGAATTCATGTGCAGTAATTTTGTGATGTTGTTTTTTTCTCTGTTATCACTTTATATGAAATATATTCATATTCCTCTTTCCATTTATCAATTATTCAATGGTTTTCCTTACAGTTTATAAACAAAATTATTTGCATAAACCTCTGTTTTGATGGAAAAACCATTATGTGTTACTTTATTTCTTGCTTAATGAATTCATGTTTAATTCTCATTAAGACCTTTAGCTTCTTTTGAACACTATACTACACCGACAAACCCTAAATCCATCATGGAATTATTGCTACCTTGCTCCTCCATATCTTTGTTGTTGTAACCCTTTGATCCTTTGACCTAGCTACCTGGTTTTTCTCCCTTATGCAGCATCAAACCCTAAAACTTTCAAACCCTATCTGAGCCTAGTATACCTAACCTAAAATATATTCCTTTTCCAGTCAATTCATTTGATGTGATCATAGAGAAAGCCCTCTATAGTTTGGTAGGGCTAGCTACCAAACTAAAAGCTTGGTCTGTGGTTAACTCTGTTAATCTCCTCTCAGTCTGGGACATTGTGGAGGATAACATTTTGGCGCCATTACCGGGGAACATAAGATCATATCTTCCCTGGGAAAGAATGACAAGGATTAGATCCGATTTGCCGATGGTGGACAATGATTAGACACATATGAAGACTGAAATTATTCAACTAATGACTCCAAATCAGTTTCAAATTTAATTCAAAGACTCCACTAGAGGATGAACCATACCAATAGAAAAATGAAAGGACAATATGGGAAGATCAGGTATTCAAATTGTAATTTCATTCAAGACTTCATATTCTTTGTCATAACTTATTTTTTCTCTTTTCCTGAGAATGTCAAGAAGTTTTCCAGAGTATATTGTATTTGAGAAAAGATCCCAGACTCGCATTTGATTCTTTTCCTTTGAATATTGTGAATACAAATTATTTGTACGCCTTTGATCTTGGTTAAGACCCTTCTGCTAAATCTTAAGGGTAGCCATCTTCATCTTGATGAGCCTCAAGAGATTAAGACTAATCCTATAGCTTCTATACATACTCCTATACCTTGTAAAATTCTAGATAGATACAAGCCACTCATCTTACCTCTTATACTCCATGATTTCCATAAAAAAATATTGCAAATATCTTCCCAGTTTTTATGGAGAATATGGTAACATCACTACTAAGAAAAATATTCATAATTTTGAAAATTTTATCAACCTTTTTTAGGTTGAAAAAGATGATGTTAGTATCAAGATTTTTCTTTATCTTTGAAAGGTGAAGTTAAGAAATGATTTAAGAACTTACCAGCTGCAAGCATTTTCAATTTCCATCAGTTTGTGAAAGTCTTCCTTGATATATGGGTGATAAAGAGGAATCCTTTTTTGATTTTAGAATAATATAATCATTGGAAAGACAACCAGGAGAAACAGTGCAACACTTTTCAGCTAGGGTCAATCAAGTATACCATTCAATCCCTGCTAATATCAAATCGCCAACTGTTTTAGCTCTCTTACACTACTCGGATGGCTTTGATTCAGAAATGGCATTTCAATTGAGAGATAGGGATCCTACCACACTCGAAGAAATGCAAGATAGTGAAATAACTATGGAAGGTAATATGCTAGTCAAAAGGTCAATGTTAAAGGAAGAAGAGAGGGAGAACATAGAGGAGGAACACATAACATCATTAGAAGTGAAGCTCAAAATTTTGGTAAGCATAATGGAAGAAATTATGCAAAAGATAATTATGAGACATAAACTTGTTGTTCAAAAACACCATTTCCCTCTTATTGCTGAAGAAGAAGAGGTTTTTGACCCTAACCATTATCCTACTCATTGCAATTAACATAGATCAAAAAATGATTGTTTTATGAATTCATTTATCGACAGTCATGAAAATGGATCTGTAGATCAAACCATGGAGGATCAATATGCTGATCTAATGTGTATGTTTGATGTCACTCCTTATAATGATGAGTTACCCAAGTATGATCAATATGATGATGATTATGTTGTTGAAATATCTGTTGACTCTACAAGGAAATCAACGACATGTTTTTGGGAGGAAGAAGCTTCATACAACAACTCAGATGTAGCACTCATCCTATGCATATCAATCAGGACAGAAATGAAGAGAATCCATAAAATTTCAAAATTGGTGAAAGGTCTTTTCCTTTATGTTTTACTTATTTCAATTAATGAGAGAAAGCTTCCCTAAAATTAGAAATTAGCAGTCTTTCAGTTTTGATGTTGAGCACAGAGAAGACCATCAAATTCTTGACCAAGACTCCTTACCTTTGTGTTTCTCTTCTTTCAAAATAATAAGAGAAAACTATAAGGTTACCAAGGAAGAAAATAGGTAAGTTAACAACAGTTGGAAACCTTCTCTTGAAGTTGTTGAGAATGTTGTTTGTAATATATAACCCTTTTTCAATCCACAATCACCATTACCAAGTAACATTCAGTTTGAAAATGCAGTCGGAAGCATGGAACATGAAGAGTTTATAGAAAATCATGTAGCTCATTGGAATTAATGTATGACAAGTTGCAACAGTCCTCTCAAGTTCTCCTTGATTCAATAGCTAATGTTGTGGATGATATTTGTAGTCAAAGTCCTTCTCCATTAGTTAATTATGAGCTTAAAAAAAAAGATGACATGAATTTGATCAGGCAGTTGACTTCATTGTCTTGTTCAGTAGGAGTCTCGTTACTTTCATCCAAAAATTTGCAGTCTACATCTGTTTCGCTTGAGAATGACAAACTTCATTTTATAAAACAACCAATGTCTAAAAAGGAAGAATATTCTTGTCTCGTTGTTAATCATCAAGAAAAGGTAGTCATTCACAAGTTTCAGGATCCTTTTTCAAAGTTGTTGCAGTCACAAAGGAAGACGATTTTTATTATATTTATGGATCATGAACACATGTTCAGTGAATAGTTGGAGTGGCCTATCTTTTGTTTTTTCTGCCTGCTCAAGGAAAGTGTGAGCAAGACTCATGTAAGAAGCCATTTGCTAGATTGGTTACATTGGAGGGATCATTACACATGATTATATATATCTTCATCATGTGCGCAGTCATCATCAGGACTTGAAGCCTGAGGTGAAGGCCCTAAGATCTCAATGGTCTACTGCCATATGTAAGTTCAGTTAGTAGTCAGTTTTAGAGTTTTGTCAAAGTCAATTAGTCAATCAGTTTTCAGTTTGAGTTTAGTCTTCACATTTTAACTCCATGCCCAATTACTAAGGCTACTTGGTCTACGTTGTTCTTGACATCTCCAAGGACCTACCATCCCCAGCTGGAGCCAATGTTAGTGTCAGTCAGTTTTGCCTACCACTAGTGATAAAATGTTCTCTTTCAGAATGTCCATTATGGTTTAAGGTCAAGTTTTTATCATTTCACTAGGTCTTCCATTCAAAAAATTTGGTCACTAGTTAGTGTTTTTAGGTTGTCAATTACTCCTTTACAAATTTCCATGTTTTGGTCAGGCAGATGGCTCCATTCTCTTGTTTAGTAGGAGTCCCGTTACAAATTTCATCCAAAAATTTGCAGTCTACATCTATTTCGCTTGAGAATGACAAACTTCATTTTATAAAACAACCAATTTCTAAAAAGGAAGAAGATTCTTCTCTCGTTGTTGATCATCAAGAAAACATAGTCATTCACGAGTTTCAGGATCCTTTTGTCAAGTTGTTGCAGTCATCAAGGAAGATGAGTTTCATTATATTTATGGATCATGAACATATGTTCAATGAGCACTTGGATTGGCCCATGTTTTGTTTTTTCTTCCTGATCAAGGAAAGTGTGAGCAAGACTAAGTAAGAAGCCATTTGTTGGATTGGTTACATTGGAGGGATCATTACACATGATTGTATATATATATCTTCAGCAGGTGGGAAATTATCATCAGGATTTGAAGCCTGAGGTGAAGGCCCTAAGATCTTGATGGTCTGCTGCCATATGTAAGTTTAGTTAGTAGTGAGTTTTAGAGTTTTGTAAAAGTTAGTTAGTCAGTTAGTTTTCAGTTTAAGTTTAGTCTTCGCATTTTGACTCCATGCCTAATGAATAAGGCTACTTGGTCTATGGTGTTCTTGACACCTCCAAGGAGCTACCATCCTCAACTGGAGCTAATGTTAGTGTCTGTCATTTTTTCCTGCTACCAATGATCAAATGTTCTATTTCAGAATGTCCATTAGGGTTTAAGGTCAATTTTTTATCATTTCACTAGGTCTTCCATTCAAAAACTTTGGTTAGTGGTTGGTGCATCTAGGTTGTAAATTACTCCTTTACAGATTGCCTGGTTTTGGTCATTTTCATTATACATTTGGATGTGCCATCTTTGAAAAGCTTTATGGTCATCTTAGTTTCATTATCATGGTCTTCATCCAGCTCACTATCATCCATTAGGTCACTAGGGTTTCGGTCGTTGAATTTCTCATTCCATTCATAAATTTGGCACGTAAAGGAGTAGTGATCAAAATTTGTTCAAAGAGGTTTTACTTCAAATGAATATTTTGCAATGAGTTTCAAATAATCTCAAGTTGTATTCAAAGGTTCCTAAGCTACATGGTTTCCAATGCAAAAGTGAGAAAGGCATAGTGTGGGCCACCCCCATTACTATGAAAGGAATCAACTTTACAAGCTATACAAGCCCATCATTGTTGCATTTATCTCATTTATTTAATTTTTAAATAAGCTATCTCTCATTATCAATCACTTCCTCACCATTGATGGCACCAAAGGCATTCCAAAAATTGAGTTCCATCTCTTTCGTTGTGTTTTTAATCCATTTCGATGCGTTTTTCAATGGGCACGTTGCTCTTTTATTCATGGGTCATCAAGTGAATTTCCAAGGGTTTTAAAGGGAAAATAAATTCTTGAAAAGGGTTAATCAAGTAAGTTGAAGGCTCACATCCTTTCCAATCAGTTTATTTCATACTTTCTATGGTGTAAACCTCCTCTTTTTCCCCTACGCTACGATTTTCCGTAGCATTCTTCATTCCTGGTTTTTAAACCCTCAAAATCCTGCTTTCATCTCATTTTCATATCCGTGCCCTATTAAAACTCATAAATATTCCCTAAAGGCCCTAATACCACACACTCATACACCCTAAATCCCTAAAACGAAACCCTACCCCTATGTTGCATTTCTGGTAGCCTAATACCTTTTTCCTATGTATAAATTTTACAACCCATATCCCCCACTCATTTCACTCCCTATCACTTCTAAACACTCCCTCACACCATTCCCTATCTCATAAATGTTTTCTACACCCATTCCTACTCCCTAACCCCTTCATCTTATTCCCTCATTCCCTTCCCCTGTTTTTCCCTCTAAGGTTTGCACTCACAAGTTTACTATGGAGAAGGAAAGGAGGCCTTACAACAAGGGTGGGAAAATGGCAAGGTATGAACTCCTCAATACATAGAATTTGATGTCCTCACCACTCTCCAAGTAATGTTTTCAGCATGTAGGGTGTCTTGAGTTTTGTGAGCAAGTTGAAAAAAGTCAAATGTCATGCTAAGTTGACTAGTTTGTTTGCCACACATCTTAAGAAAGATCAAGTCACAATTGCAGTGGTGACATTCACTATATCTACTGACATCATAGTAGCAGCCACAATGATACCTAATATTGGTGAGAAGCCAAGGAATATTGGCTAGGAAAAGTGAAAGATCATCTGGAGAAGCTTCTCAAGAAGGAAAATAGGGACAAGAGGCTACAAAGACACATGGATGCTCATTATTACACAAGGAATCAATTTTCCAAGGTCAAATGGTGAGAAATTGTTCAAAACTCAAGAGTTGGATGCCCAATTCTACCAACCCTACATCAAAGCTCATTGACAAAGAAATCAATGAAGATAAGGAATGTTGGCTAGGAAAAGTGAATGACCATTTGGAGTTTCAGGATCCTTTTGTCAAGTTGTTGCAGTCACCAAGGAAGATTATTTTTATTATATTTATGGATCGTGAACACATGTTCAATGAACAGTTGGAGTGGCCTATCTTTTGTTTTTCCTGCCTTCTCAAGGAATGTGTGAGCAGGACTCATGTAAGAAGCCACTTGGCTGATTGGTTAGAATAGAGGGATCATTACACATGATTGTATATATATATCTTCAGCAGGCGGGTGGTTATCATAAGGACTTGAAGCTCGAGGTGAAGGCCCTAAGATCTCGATGGTCTACTGCCATATGTAAGTTTAGTTAGTAGTCAGTTTTAGAGTTTTGTCAAATTCAGTTAGTCAATCAGTTTTTAGTTTGAGTTTAGTCTTTGCATTTTCACTCCATGCCCAATGACTAAGGCTACTTGGTGTACGTTGTTCTTAACACCTCCAAGGACCTACCATCCCCAGCTGGAGCCAATGTTAGTTTTAGTCAGTTTTTCCTGCCACCAGTGATCAAATGTTCTCTTTTAGAATGTCCATTAGGGTTTAAGGTCAAGTTTTTATCATCTTACTAGGTCTTCCATTCAAAAACGTTGGTTACTGGTTAGTGTGTCTAGGTTGTCAGTTACTCCTTTACAAATTGCCATGTTTTGGTCACTGTCATTATACATTTGTATGTGCCATCTCTCAAAAGCTTTATGGTCATCTTAGTTTCATTATCATGGTCTTCATCCAGCTCACTATCATCCATTAGGTCACTATGGTTTAAGTCATTGAATTTCTCATTCCATTCATAACTTTGGCATGTAAAGGAGTAGTTACACAAATTGGTTCAAAAAGGTTTTATGTCAAATGAATATTTTTTAATGAGTTTCAAATAATATCAAGTTGTATTCAAAGGTTCCTAAGCTACATGGTTTCCAATGAAAAAGTGAGAAAGGCATAGGGTGGGCCACCCCATTACTATGAAACGAATCAACTTTACAAGATATACAAGACCATCATTGTTCCATTTCTCTCGTTTATTTCATTTATAAAGAATATATATCTCATCATCAATCACTTCCTCCCCATTTATAGGGCCAAATACATTCCAAAAATTGAGTTCGAGCTCTTTCGTTGCGTTTTTAAGCCATTTCGTTGTGTTTTTCACTAAGCATGCTCTGCTTTTCTTCAGGGGTCATCAAGTGAATTTCCAATGGTTTTCAAGGGAAAATGAAGTGTTGAAAAGGGTTAGTCAAGTAAGCTGAAAGATCAAATCCTTTCCAATCAGTTTTTTTCATATTTTATATGGTGTAAACCTCCTCTTTTGCCCCTATGCTACGATTTTTTGTAGCATTCTTCATTCCTAGTTTTTAAACCCTAAAACTCCTTCTTTCATCTCATTTTCATCTCCTTTCCCTATGACATACTTGTATCTATTCCCCAAAAGCCCTGATACCACACACTAATACTCCCTAAGTCCCTAAAACCAAACCCTACCCTATGTTGCATTTTTGGTAGCATAATACCTTAGGCATGTGTATAAATTCTACAACCTATCTCCCCCACTAATTTCACTCCCTATCACTTCTTAATACTCCCTCACACCCTTCCCTATCTCATAAATGTTTCCTACTCCCTAACCCCTTCATTTTATTCCCTCATTCTCTTCCTCTGTTTTGCCCTCTAGGGTTTGCACTCACAAGTTTACTATGAAGAAGGAAAGGAGGCCTTACAACAAGGGTGGGAAAATGGCAAGGTATGAACTCCTCAATAAATAGAATTTGATGCCCTCACCACTCTCCAAGCAATGTTTCCAGCATGTAGGGTGTCTTGAGTTTTGTGAGCAAGTTGAAAAAAGTCAAATGTCATGCTAAGTTGACTAGTTTGTTTGCCACACATCTTAAGAAGGATCAAGTTGCAATTGCAGTGGTGACATTCACTATATCAGCTGACATCATAGCAAAAGCCATAGGGATACCTAATATTGGTGAGAAATGGTTCAAAACTCAAGAGTTGGATGCCCAATTCTACCAACCCTATATCAAAGCTCATTGAGAAAGAAATCAATGAAGCCAAGGAATATTGTATAGGAAAACTGAATGATCATTTGGAGAAGCTTATCAAGAAGGAAAATAGGGAAAAGAGGTTGCAAAAAGACATGGATGCCCATTATTACATAAGGAATCAGTTTTCCAAGGTCAAATGGTGAGAAATGGTTCAAAACTCAAGAGTTGAATGCCCAATTCTACCAACCCTACATCAAAGCTCATTGACAAAGAAATCAATGAAGACAAGGAATATTGTCTAGGAAAAGTGAATGATCATTTGGAGAAGCTTATCAAGAAGGAAAGTAGGGACAAGAGGCTGCAAAGACACATTGCTGCCCATTATTACACAAGGAATCAGGTTGCCAAGGTCAAAATCAAGCAGTTGAAGGAAAAACTCAAGGAAACCCTAATCAGGAAAAAAGAGAATGTTAAGTTGTATTTTCTTGCTGATTATTCTCTAATATCATATCATACCACTTCATAACTTCATGGAGAAACTCTGGACCCATTTTGAAGAAATTTGAAGAAATTTTGGTTTTGGTGAATTTTTGGAAACTTTTGATACAGTTCTACTTCAAAATTTGTTTATGAAGTAAAGAATATGCATTTGACAAAATTGAAAGAGGTTTTTGTCAATAATAGAACAAATAACAACAATGTCCTTAAATTTATACACAAGTGTTATGATTTGGGAGAAATTTCCAAAATATAATTGCTACAGGAGAGTTGTTGCACTTATGGGAGTAGTGTTGGGAAAATGCATTATTATCTATCATGGAGTGTCCAAATGGCTTTGTTTACGAGTGAAATGATAACTAGACATACGCATATTCCACTTAGAAATCAAGAGCTCAATTTTGATTTGGGGAAGGCCTTAAAATCGCTCTCTAAACATTTTTTTGCACTTTTGTTGTGAGCAAGCTCTGCTTTTCCAATTTTAAGTGACCAACTTAAAACTTAGAGTCTGAACAAATGGGAAACTATTTTTGAAGAATGGAGGAGGGTTTTCTTCATAACATACCAAAGAACAAAAAACTCTCTCAGTTTTTCAAAAATCCTTATGTTTAGAAAGATATAGTTCCCTCTTTTAGCCATATTTTTGCAAAAATTGGACAATTTTTGGCACAGTCACCCTGTCAAAAGCATAGTGTGGACCACGCTGCGCTTTTTTTGGAGGGCTCGAAATGACAAAACATCTACATGGTTGGATAAATCATGAATATACATCATATCTAGACACCTGGAAGCCCAAATCATCAGCTTTTGTAGGGTGAAAATGGCCAGAAACCACCTAAAAAACACCTTTATGCCCTGTTTTTGGAGGCCATGCTAGCTTTTTGACCAATATTGGGAGAATTGATTTTTGAGGGGCTATACTTGATGATTTTCAATGCTTGAGGAGTCCATTGTGTAGCAGACAACAATAGATTTCCAATGAGATATCATGAGACAAATTTGGAGTTCAAGAAGGACTCCACAAGTTGCCTACAAGTTCACGCTGCGGTTTTTGCAGCCCATGCTGCGCTTTTCATAGAATTCACTACGCTTTTTCCAGGAGGCTAGTTTCTTCAAGAGTTCTACCTAGTTTGACTTTTTCACTTATGTAAATGATGTAATGAGTAATCACAGTGTAAATATGATGTAATAGTGGGTGATTAGTCTTTATAAGTGGTTTTGATGTAAATTTGGCCTCAATTATGAGAGTGGTTGGAGTCCAAGTTAATTGAGGAAGTTGTTTTTAACTTCCCTAGACAATAGGGTTTGGTTATAACACCTCATGGAGCAGTTCCTAGAGTCATGGATTCGACCCTTGAGAGTAGGGAGATGTATTTTTGGTCTTTATGTATCATTTTCTTAGTCATAGAAGTGGTTGGATTTGAAAGGAGAAAACTATTGTAGCTTGTACTTGGACATTTTTTGGAAATCAAAGGATACAGTTTGTAGCTATTATCTAGGAATTCATGTGCAATAAGTTTGTGATGTTGTTTTTCTATGTTATCACTTTATATGAACTATATTCATCTTCTCTTTCCATTTATCAATTCTTCAATGGTTTTCCTTACAATTTATAAACAAAATTCTTTGTATAAAGCTCTGTTTTGATGGAAAAATCATTATGTGTTACTTTATTTCTTGCTTAATGAATTCATGTTTCATGCTTATTAAGACCTTTATCTTCTTTTGAACACTACACTACACCGACAAACCCTAAATCCATCACAGAATTATTGCTACCTTGCTCCTTCATATCTTTGTTGTTGTAACCCTTTGATCCTTTGACCTAGCTACCTGGTTTTTCTCCCTTATCCAACGTCAAACCCTATCTAAGCCTAGTATAAGTAGCCTAAAATCTATTTCTTTTCCAGTCAATTCATTGGCTGTGATCATAGAGAGAGCCCTCTCTGGTTTGGTAGGGCTAGCTACCAAACTGAAATCTTTGTCTGTGGTTACCTCTATCAATCTCCTCTCAGCTTGGCACATTGTGGAGGATAACATTTTGGCACCATTTCCAGGGAATGTAAGATTATATCTTCCCTAGGAAAGAATGACAAGGATCAGATATGATTTGCTAATTGTGGACAACAGTCGGACACATATGAAGACTAAAATCATTGAATTGAAGACTTCAAATTAATTTCAAATTTAATTCAAAGACTCCACTGGAGGATGAACCTTACCAAAAGACAAATGAAAGGACAATATGGGAAGATTAGGTATTAAAATTGGAATTTCATTCAAGACTTCATGTTCTTTGTCATAAAATATTTTTTCTCTTTTCCTGAGAATGTTAAGAAGGTTTTCTAGAGTATACTGAATTTGAGAAAAGATCCCGGACCCGCATTTGATTCTTTTCCTTTGAATATTGTGAATACAAATTATCCATACGCCTTTAATCTTGGTCAAGAACCCTCTTCCAAATATTATGATAGCCATCTCCAACTTGATAAGCCTCAAGAGATCAAGACTAATCCTATAGCTTCTGTACATACTCCTACACCTTGTAAAATTCTAGATAGATACAATCCACTCATCTTACCTCTTATACTCCATGATTTCCATGAAAATTATTACAAATATCATCCCAGGTTTGATGGAGAATATAGTAACATCACTACTGAGAAACACATTCATATTTTTGAAAATTTTCTTGAGCTTTTTGAGGTTGAAGACAATGACGTTAGTATCAAGATTTTTTATTTATCTTTGCAATGTGAAGTTAAGAAATGATTTAAGAACTTACCAGCTGCAAGCATTTTTTATTTCCATCAATTTGTGAAAGTCTTCCTTGATAGATGGGCTATCAAGAGGAATCCTTTTTTGATTTTAGAAGAATATAATCATTTGGAAAGACAACCATAAGAAACAGTGCAACACTTTTCATCGAGGTTCAATCAAGTATACCATTCAACCCCTGCCGATATCAAATCGCCACCCAATTTAGCTCTCTTACACTACCCGGATTCCTTTGATCCGGAAATGGAATTTCAAGTGAGAGAAAGGGATCCTACCACACTCAAAGAAATGCAAGATAGTGCAATAACTATGGAAGCTAATCTGCTGGTCAAAAGGTCAAAGTTGAAGGAAGAATAGAGGGAGAACATAGAGAAGGAACACATGACATATTCAAAAGTGAAGCTCGACATTTTGGTAAGCATAATGGAAGCAATGATGAAAAATATAATTATGAGAGATAAAATTGTTGTTCAAAAACACCACGTCCCTCTTATTGCTGAAGAAGAAGATGTTTTTGACCCTAACCATTATCCTACTCATTCTAGTTACCATAGGTTAGAAAATGATTATTTTATGTATTCATTTATGGAGAGTCATGAAAATGGATCTATATATCAAACCATGGAGGATCAATAGGTTGATCTAATGTGTATGTTTGATGTCATTACTTATAATGATGAGTTACCCGAGTATGATCAGTATGATGATGATTATGTTGTTGAAATAGTTGTTGAATCTATAAGGAAATCAACGACATGTTTTTGGGAGGAAGAATCTTCATTACAACAACTCAGATGTAGCACTCAGCCTATGTATATCAATCATACAACAATGAAGAGAATCCAGAAAATTTCAAATTAGGTGAAAGGTATTTGCCTTTATGTTTTACTTCATTTCAATTACTGAGAGAAAACTTCCTTGAAATTAGAAATCAACAGTCTTTCAGTTTTGATGTTGAGCAAGGAGAAGACCATGAAATTCTTGACCAAGACTCCTTACCTTTGTGTTTCTCTTCTTTCGAAATAATAAGAGAAAACTATAAGGTTACCAAGGAAGCAAATAAGCAAGTTAACAATAGTTGGCAACCTTCTCTTGAAGTTGTTGAGAATGTTGTTTGTAATATAAAACCTTTTTTTAGTCCACAATCACCGTTACCAAGCAACATTCAGTTTGAAAATGCAGCCGAAAGTGTGGAATATGAAGATTTTATAGAAAAACGTGTAGCCTCAAAGTCCTCTCAAGTTCTCCTTGATCCAATAGTTGATGTTGTGGATGATATAGATAGTCAAATTCCTTCTCCATTAGTTAAATATGAGCTTAAAAATAAAGATGACACGAATTTGATCAGGCAACTGGCTTCATTGTCTTGTTCAGTAGGAGTCCTGTTACAAACTTCATCCAAAAATTTGTAGTCTACATATATTTCACTTGAGAATGACAAACTTCAGTTTATAAAACAACCAATGTCTCAAAAGGAAGAAGAGTCTTGTCTCATTGTTGATCATCAATAAAAGGTCTTCATTCACGAGTTTTAGGATCCTTTTGTCAAGTTGTTGCAATCATCAAGGAAGATGTGTTTTATTATATTTATGGATCATGAACACATGTTCAGTGAACACTTGGAGCGGCCTATCTTTTTTTCTTTTTTCTGCCTACTCAAGGAAAGTGTGAACAGGACTCAAGTAAGAAGCCATTTGCTGGATTGGTTACACTGGAGGGATCATTACACATAATTGTATATTATCTTATATATATTTATATTTATATTTATATATATATATATATTATATATATATATTATTATATATATATATATTATATAGCAGGTGGGTGGTTATCATCAAGATTTAAAGCTTGAGGTGAAGGCCCTAAGATCTCGATGGTTAAGTTTAGTTAGTAGTTAGTTTTAGAGTTTTGTTAAAGTTAATTAATCAGTTAGTTTTCAGTTTGAGTTTAGTCTTTGCATTTTGATTCCATGCCCAATGAATAAGGCTACTTGGTCTACAGTGTTCTTGACACCTCCAAGGAGCTACAATCCCCAGTTGACGCCAATTTTAATGTTAGTCAGGTTTTCCTGCCACTAGTGATCAAATGTTCTCTTTCAAAATGTTCATTAGGGTTCAAGGTCAAGTTTTTATCATTTCACTAGGTCTTCCATTCAAAAGATTTGGTCACTGGTTAGTGTGTCTAGGTTGTCAATTACTCCTTTATAAATTGCCATGTTTTGGTCACTTTAATTATACATTTGGATGTGCCATCTCTGAAAAGCTTTGTGGTCATCTTAGTTTCACTATCATGGTCTTCATCTAGCTCACTATCATCCATTAGGTCACTAGGGTTTCAGTCATTGAATTTCTCATTCCATTCATAAATTTGGCATGTAAAGGAGTAGTGATAAAAATTGGTTCAAAAAGGTTTTATTTCAAATGAATATAATGTGTTTCAAATAATCTCAAGTTGTATTCAAAGGTTCCTAAGCTACATGGTTTCCAATGCAAAAGTGAGAAAGGCATAGTGTGGGACACCCCATTACTATGAAAGGAATCAACATTACAAGCTATACAAGACCATAATTGTTCCATTTCTCTCATTTATTTCATTGCTAAAGAAGAGACCTCTCATCATCAATCACTTCCTCACCATTTATAGGGCCAAAGTCATTCCAAAAACTTAGTTCCAATATTTCGTTGCATTTTTAAATCATTTCGATGTGCTTTTGACTAGGCACGCTACGCTTTTCTTCAGGGATCATTAAGTGAATTTCCAAGGGTTTCCAAAGGAAAATAAAGTCTCAAAAAGGGTTAATCAAGTAATTTTAAGACTCACATCCTTTCCAATCTGTTTATTTCATATTTTCTATGGTGTAAACCTCCTATTTTGCCCCTACGCTACGATTTTATGTAGCACTCTTCATTCCTGGTTTTTAAACCCTCAAACCCCTTAATTCATCTCATTTTCATCTCCCTACCCTATTACACACTCATATCTATTCCCTAAAGGCCCTAATACCACAAACTCATACTCCCTAACACCAAACCATACCCCTATGTTGCATTTCTGGTAGCCTAATACCTTGGGCCTGTGTATAAACTCTACAACCCATCTCCCCCACACATCTCACTCCCTTTCACTTCCTAACACTCCCTCACATCCTTCCCTATCTCATAAATTTTTCCTACACCCATTCCTACTACCTAACCAATTCATCTTATTCCCTCATTCCCTTCCCCTGTTTTTCCCTCTATGATTTGCACTCACAAGTTTACTATGGAGAAGGAAAGGAGGCCTTAAACAAGGGTGCGCAAATGACAAGGTATGAAATCTTGAATACATAGAATTTTATGTCCTCACTACTCTCCAAGAAATGTTTTCAGCATGTATGGTGTCTTGAGTTTTGTGAGCAAGTTGAAAAAAGTCAAATGTCATGCTAAGTTGACTAGTTTGTTTGCCACACATCTTAAGAAGGATCAAGTCACAATTGCAGGGGTGACAGTCACTATATCAAATGAAATCATAGAAGCAACCACATGGATACCTGATATTGGTGAGAAATGGTTCAAAACTCAAGATTTGGATGCCCAATTCTATCAACCTTACATCAAAGCTCATTGACAAAGAAATCAATGAAGATAAGGAATATTGGCTAGGAAAAGTGAATGATCATTTGGAGAAGATTCTCAAGAAGGAAAACAGAGACAAGAGGTTGCAAAGACACATGGATGCCCATCATTACACAAGGAATCAGGTTGCCAAGGTCAAATGGTGAGAAATGGTTCAAAACTCAAGAGTTGGATGCCCAATTCTACCAACCCTACATCAAAGATCATTGACAAAGAAATCAATGAAGACAAGGAATATTGGATAGGAAAAGTGAATGATCATTTGGAGAAGCTTCTCAAGAAGGAAACTAGGGACAAGAGGCTACAAAGACTCATGGCTTCCCATTATTACACAAGAAATCAGGTTGCTAAGATCAAAATCAAGCAGTTGAAGGAAAAGCTCAAGGAAAACCTAATCTGGAAAAAAGAGAATGTTAAGTTGGATTTTCTTCCTGATGCTTCCATAATAGCATATCATACCACTTTAGAACTTCATGGAGCATCTCTGGACCCATTTTGAAGAAATTTGGAGAAATTTGGAGAGATTTTGGTATTGGTGAATTTTTGGAAAGTTTTGCGACAATTCTACATCAAAATTTGTTTCTGAAGTAAAGAAGATGAATTTGACAAAATTGAAAGAGGATTTTGTCAATAATAGACCAAATAAGAACAAAATCCTTCACTTTATACATAGGTGTTATGATTTGGGAGAAATGCCCAAAATATAATTGGTACAGGAGAGTTGCTGCTTTTCTGGGAGTAGTCTTGGGAAAATGCATTATTATTCGTCATGGAGTGTCCACATGAATTTATCTATGAATCAAATGATAAATATTCATACACATATTTCCAATTAGAAATCAATAGCTCAATTTGGAGAAGGGTAAGCCCCTTAAATCACTCTCTAAATGTTTCATTGTGCTTTTTTTGTGAGCAATCTCCACTTTTCCAATTTTAAGTGACAAACTTAAAACTTAAAGTTTGAACAAATGGGAAACTATTATTGAAACATGGAGGAGGTTTTTCATCCTAACATACCAAAGAACAAAAACCTTATAAAAGCATAGCATGGGCCATGCTACACTTTTTCTGGAGGGCTCTAAATGACATAAACTCTACATGGTTAGATATCTCTTGACTTATACATCAGCTTTTGACACTTGGAAGCCCAAATCATTAGCTTTTGTAAGGTGAAAATGGCCAAAAACTACCTAAAAAACACCTTTTTGCCCTGTTTTTGGAGGCCACACTACACTTTTTGACCAGTCTGGTGAGAATTGATTTTGTTGGGGCTATACTTGATAATTTTAAGTTCTTTAGGAGTCCATTGTGTAGCAGACAGAAATATATTTGCAATGAGATATCATGAGCCCAATTTGGAGTTCAAGAAGGCCTCCGAAAGTGGCTTGCAAGTTCACACTATGATTTTTGTAGCCCATGCTGTGCTTTTCACAGAATTCACTGCGCTTTTTTAGAAGGCTAGTTTCTTCAACAGTTTGACCTAGTTTGACTTTTTCACTTATGTAAATGATGTAATTGAGTAATCCTAGTGTAAATATGATGTAATAGTGGGTTATTATTCTTTTTAAGTGGTTTTGATGTCATTTTGGCCTCATTATGAGAGTGGTTGGAGTCAAAGTTAATTGAAGAAGTTGTTTTTAACTTCCCTAGACAATAGGGTTTGGTTAGAACACCTCATGGAGCAATTCCTAAAGTCATGGATTCGAACCCTGAGAGTAGAGAGAAGTACTTTTGGTCTTTATGTATTATTTTCTCAGTCATAGAACTGGTTGGACTTGAGAGGAGAGAACTATTGCAGCTTGTACTTGGACATTTTCTAGAAATCAGAGGATATAGTTTGTAGCTATTATCTAGGAATTAATGTGCAGTAATTTTGTGATGTTGTTTTTTCTCTGTTATCACTTTATATGAAATATATTCATCTTATCTTTCCATTTATCGATTCTTCAATGGTTTTCCTTATAGTTTATAAACATAATTCTTTGCATAAAGCTCTGTTTTGATAGAAAAATCATTATGTGTTACTTTCTTTCTTGCTTAATGAATTCATGTTTCATTCTCATTAAGACCTTTAGCTTCTCCTGAACACTACACTACACTGAAAAACCCTAAATCCATCACAGAATTATTTCTACCTTGCTCCTCTATATCTTTACTGTTGTAACCCTTTGGTCCCTTGACCTAGCTACTTGGTTTTTCTCCCTTATCCAGCATCAAACCCTAAAACTTTCAAACCCTATCTGAGCCTAGTATACCTAGCCTAAAATCCATTCCTTTTCCAGTCAATTCATTGGCTATGATCACAGAGAAAGCCCTATTTGGTTTAGTAGGGCTAGCTACCAAATTAAAAGGTTGGTATGTGGTTACCTTCATCAATCTCCTCTCAGCCTGGGACGTTGTGGAGGATAACAATGTGATTGGTGTTCTGCGTCTGGTAAAGGTTCTTGAGTGTACTCCATATCTCACTAGATGATTTACAGTCTCTGATCTGTGGGATGATGTTGTCTTTAATAGACAACATCAATAAGAATTTCCCCTTATTCTCCCTTTTATCCCAATCATGTATTAGCATTATGTACCACTTGCTGAAATGGTCAGCTTCTGCTCATTGTTGCCGATGATCGACCATGCACTCAATCCCTCAAGCAACGTCTGTAGCTTGAATTTCCAATTGGTATAATTGGTCCCATAGAGTTTGTTAGTCTCATTGAGATAAGCTTATATGAAATTGTTCATTTTCGACTAATCAGGTTACATATCCCCGAATCTTCATTCGATTCTATCCAAGTGAACAATTACAAGATACAGTAAAAAAAATCTCAACACATAATAGATCCTTTGAATTGATCACATATATGCCACCATTCTACCATGATCTTTGTGTTTGCAACTAAGATCCACCACTGATTTGGCAAGATCTCATGCACATAACCATAAAAAACACATCAACGCTCCTTCACATTGAAAAACTGCGATTTTTTGGCGCGATGATCAAAATTGTTGTAAGGAAAGGCCGATCATTGCGGGTTCGGCCCCAAAATCTACGATGATCATCACCTTTGTTACGCCAAAAAATGCAATGATCGACTTGTGCTCAGCTGGATATATGCTGAGACTTGTGAGAAAGAAAATTTCTCGTGTGAGTAAGGTATGTCACTCCCGACCACCTAGACTATGAAACTGTGAGCATTGAGGCTCCTATCTTGCCAGTGGGGCATTGTAGCCACGAAGGATCTGTAGCCACTAGGGCTCTAATGTAGCCAATAAGGCTCTGTAGGTAAATCAGGCTCACCAGATTTGAGCTCTGATACCATGTTAGAAAACTTGAAAGGTTGCACAAACTAGAGAGTATACTCTGATTCAATTAATCAAATATGATTAAATAAATACATCAAAACAAAATAGGGAGGTGAGAACAAACTCCTACAACCTAGGAACTAATCCTAACTTAAGGAGTTGTGTTACAACCATGTAACCATTTCTCCATTAATACAGTATAATATTAATTATTTTTAACTGAATTCAAATGTGAACCCAGAAAGTTGAATTTGTGTCAGCCATTTGTGCCCTCTCCAGACTTCAATACTCCTCGATGTTTCTTTAATGGCTCAAGCCAAGGGAAATCCTGTAGGTGCCATATAGGTATGGTTGTCTATTTAAATTCCTCCCAATTAGGTATAGCTTGAGAAAAAATAATGGTTAAAAATGTGTGTTTCCCCCTAAGACATCACATGTTTAAATCCAACAGGGGATAGAGTATATACATCTTTTTTCAAATCACTACATGGAGAGGTTCTCTTGTCCCACAAATAAAGGTATCTCATGCACTAATTTGATGTCTAACTTCATCATAACTTAGTTATCTCACACACTAATTTGATGTCTAACTTCATCATAACTTAGTTATATCATGCATTAACTCGATGTCTAACTTCATCATAACTTTAAAATTAGATTATTGTTATTATTTATTTTGAAAGAATCTTGATTACTATAAAAATCTCTTTACACATCAACATCAACAACAAAATCATGAAAGTAATGCCCACCTACTCATGCACCCATAGAGTTGATTAAAAATCTCTTTCAACATCACCATTAATGTCTTGAAAGTAATACCCACCTACTAAGTACAAATAAAGGTATCTCATGCATTAATTTGATGTCTAACTTCATCACAATTTCAAATCTAGATTATTATTATTATTATTTATTTTTAAATAAATTCGATTGCTATGAAAATCTCTTTCCACATCAACATCGACATCGTGAAAGTAATACCCACTTACTAAGTATAAACAAATGTATCTCATGCACTAATTTGATTTCTAACTTAATCATAATTTTAAAATTAGATATATTTTATTTGTTATTTTTAAATAAGTTTAATTGCTATAAAAATCTCTCTCCACATCAACAACAACATCGTCAAAGTAATCCTCATACTCATGCACCAATAAAGTTTATTAAAAATCTATTTTAACCAAGGAAAATTTTAAGGATACAAATGTATCTTAAAGTTTATAAACTTTGGCCAATATTACTAGTAGACCCTTGACAATATTTTTGTAAAAATATTTGAATTTTTAATGATTTTATATAGTAGCTATAATTTTTTTATTGATTTTTAAGGTAAAATATTTTTATACTATAAAATTTGGGCCAATTGTTTAAAAAAAATGGAAATTCACGAACTCTTTTGTTTAAAAAACACGCAAAATTAACCTACCTGCGAATTTTAACCCTTAAAATTTTCCCCGCTTTCAACATCACCATCAATAGCTTGAAAGTAATACCCACCTACTAAGTACTTAATCAAGTCTATTACTAAGGAGATGATAATGTTTGATGCCCTGCTATGGTTAATTAATTAGTAAGTACTTTGTATGATTAGTTAGTTGTGAGGCGGTAATGTTTGATGACCAAGTATTCTCCCCTATGGTTAATTAGCTGGTAGATAGATACCTTTATTTGGGGATCTTTTGTCTCACGAATAAAGATATATCATGCATTGCACTAATTTGATGTTAACTTTAAAATTAGATTATTATTATTATTTATTTTGAAATAAAATTGATTACTATACAAACATGTAGTCTAATAGTAATATATGCCAGACTCGCCCATGGTCTGTTGACTATGGTGTTGTAAAAGAGAAGGTTATAAATAGATAAGTCATAGCGAGTCTAAGGGAGAAACTTAAGATGTAAGATGATTGTTTGGGCAAGTAAGCTAAGGCAGGAAAGCTGGTTCTTGTACTTAGGTGAAGGGAAGGGCTCCTGCAGCTAAGTGCACGGAGACCTTGGTAAGTCTGGAAGCTGAGTGTACAAGCCCCTGCAGCTAAGTGCGCAGGGAAAAGAAGTATGTATTTTGAAAGATCATCTAATAAAAGATAATTTTGAGCCATACATTGTGTATTTTCTTATGTGTGTTTATTTCTGCACTTTATGTATTTTCATTCTATAACTAGAAGTGTATGAATAGATGCCTATTTGATGCGCGAAAGTAATAAATCAATGGAATTTATGCATGTTATAACTGTCTAATGACCTTTGCGAAGATATAGTTGTTTTATGTAACATTTACTGTCATTAACTATTCTGGAAGGGTTAGAGTTTGCGAAGACAGAACTAAGCCCTAGAAACCACATGAAACCATCACACAGACTTTTGGATGCAAAAACCCGATTATGTCATCTCCCAATATTGCTTCGGGTGAGACTTCGACCTGCGCTACGCAAGTTGTTGCCAAAAGGGCTAGCAATTTAGGGTTTTTTTGGTTGGCGCAACTAATGTTAAACCTGGGTCAGGCCCCATCAAGCCAACATTACCCTTTATGTTTACTTAGCAAAATCTATTTTCCTTTAATTTATCTTCCGCTCATGACCTTAGTCCAACCTGATGAATAGTAATCTAGATTAAATTCTATTTTAAAATCGTGTTTTCATTTTCTTATACACATATGTAGGAAAAACCTTCTACTTAGCCTTGGGATAAAGGGTGACATTGTATTTAAATTTTTATTAGACTAAGCTTTAAATGAAAGAAGAAAGATTATGATAACAAAGAAACTTGATGTGGAGTTAATTTCTTTCAAATTCTTTATTACCTTTTCTGAGGTAATTCTATTCTAGACATTGATATAATTGTATAATCAATGAAATTCCAACGTTGAGAAACATGCATAAAATGTCTATACAATTGTACAAATTTATATAAAACTATTATCTTTTTAAATAGTATGGTGCATATATCATTGGTATTCCAAGATCGAGATAAGCAATATAGTTGGAGCTATTTTAGATTTTTATTTGTGAGATGAAATTTCCCTATTGATGTTGAATGCAATTCAATGCAATGGCACTGCAAGCATAACCATGGCTTCTGCCTTTCCGAGTCTAATACCCAAAGTGAAATTGTTAAATGTTTTTTCCTAATTTACCCACAATTCTACTTTACACATGAATTTTTTTACTTTGTATGCCACCTTAAGTTTGTTTTGTGGAATATATATATATATATATAGAGAGAGAGAGAGAGAGAGTATGGTGTATAGAATTTATCTTTTTTGTGGAAGAATTTATCATTTTAAATGTATAGAGAATATGTTATGAATTTATTAACCTTTAGAAATAATATTTTCATATTTAAATTGATGGTATCACATTATAGAGTTAATAGGTTATGAATGTATTAATCTTTAGAATTAGTATTTTCAAATTTAAATTTATGGTATCACATTATAGAGATACAAAATAAAATTAGAGTATTGTAAGTTGTAAAGTTTTAATTATGAATTTATTATATTTTTAAACTAACCAATTTTCAAGAATTATATATTCTTTTTTATACTTTAATACTACTTTTTAATGTGTCATGTGTCAATATCATGTTGAATATAAAAGGAACTACTCATGTATCTCATAGTAAGAGTTATAGTATTAAAATGTATATAGAATAATGATATTAATTTTCAAATAATGCATTAGTTTAAGTGTGATTGAATTAATTGATTGTATTGATTTCAATGAATATTGTTGGGTTACATATATTTTAGTATATATTAATGGACTGGAGGGTAGAGAGAGGGAGAGAGGGCATAGAGAGTGATGAGTGGGAGACAGAGGGAGGTGGGAGAGAAAGGGAGAGAAAGGAACAAAGAGAGAGAGGACTCAAGAGAGAGAAGGAGAGAGGGAGGGAGATAATGATGGAGTTGGACACGGAGAGAGGGGGTGACAAAAGAGTGATGGAGAAAGAGTGAGGGAGAGAGGAGAGAGAGAGAGAGGAGAGAGAGGGAGTGAAGGGGAAGAGAGAGAGAGAGGGATACAAAGAGAGAGGAAGGAAAGATATATAGATATGTATAGAGAGTTGATATGTTTGAGGAGTGAGATAAAGATACAAAGAAGCAGAGATTGAGGGAGATAGGGATATAGATGGAGAGGAGAGAAAGGGAATAAGAGAGAGACAAAGAGAGGGAGGGATATATATATATATGGTAGGGAGAGAGAGAGGGAAGAAGAGAGAGAGATGAAGAGAGGGAAGGATGAGCAAAGATAGAGATA
>APFE031143948.1:32996-46717 GCA_000404065.3 Pinus taeda
GGGAGAGAGGTAGGGGGGAGAGAGATAGGGGAAAGAAAGAGATGAGGGAGAGAGCTAGGGGGAGAGGGAGAGGGAGAGAGATAGATAGAGGAGAGAGGTAGGGGAAGAGAGGGAGGGAGATAGATGTGCATTAACTAGATGTATGAGGTATGATGTGCATTTATTTTAGTGTAAGCACAAAAAGCTTAGTAATAATGTACAAATATTTTTTTGTTAGAGTAATTCAAAAATAAATAACATACTTGAATTTTCATTTTAAATAAAATTTTCACTCACTTGAATTGTTTGCTTCTTGAAAATATAAACTATTTGTAATTGGCTACTTCTTTTTAATGTGACACATGCCAATATCATGTTGAATATAGAAGGAATTACATATGTATCTCATAGTGAGCATTATATCATTAAAATGTATAGAAAATAGTGACATTATATTTCAACTAATGCATTAGTTTAAGTGTGACTGAATTGGTTTCAGTGTACTGTTAGATTACATTGATTTCAGTATATACTAATGTATTGGAAGGCGAAGAGAGAGTGATTTTCGACAGAGAAAAAAGGAACTGGGGGAGAAAGGGAGAGAGAGGAAGGAAGAGAAAGAGAGGACTTGAGAGAGAGAAGGAGAGAGGGAGGGAGAAAAAGATGGAGTTGGAGGGGAAGAAGAAAGACAAAGAGAGAATAAGATAGATAGAGAGGGGGGTGTGACAAGGGAGATATGGAGAGTGATAGGTGGAGAGAAGAGAGTGGGAAGGAATAGAGATAGAGGAATAAGGCGGAGAGAGAAGGGAAAGGGAGAGGAAGAGGGATGTAAAGATAGATATTTAGAGATGGAGAGAGAGTGTGTATGTTTGAGGGGTGAGATAGAGAGACAAAGAATGACACACACACACACACACACAATAAGGGGGGGAGTTAGGGAATAAGAGAGAAACAAATAGAGGGACAATGCGAGAGATAGATAGATATGGAAATAGAGTGTGTGTGTGTGTGTGTGTGTGTTTTGGAGAGTGATAGAGAGAAAAAGAAGGAGAGATGGAGGGAGATATAGATATAGATGATGGAGGGAGAGATGGGGAAGAAGAAAGAGATTGAGAGAAGGAAGGAGAGGTAGAGAGAAATACAAAAAGATGTGGGAGAGAGGGATGGGGAGAAAGAGTGATGAGGAAGAGAGGTATGGGGAGAGTGAGAAGGAGAGAGGGAAGGAGATAGATATACACTAAATAGATGTATGATGTATGATGTGCATTTATTTCTATGTTACAATAATTCAACCGTAAATAAAATACTTTAGTTTTCATCTTAAATAAAATGTTCACTCCCTTGAAATATTTTCGTATTGAAACTATAAAGTATTTTTAATTGACTACATTCTTATTATTCCCATTTTCCATCATTCATCATTGTTTTTCACTTTGCATTCAAACGAGGTAATAGAAAATAACTATAATTGAAATTTATTTTGGGTTTAACACTCCATAAGTGACAATGATTGAATTTCGAGAAACCTACTGTTAATATTGGAGAGCAAGAGATACAAGATATGGCATTTACTACAATAGGTCGAGTTAAATATTTGAATGATATATGATTCAGTGACCCTTTTGATATGATTAATATGAAATATGGAAAAACTAATAAGTATGACAATAAGAACAATACAAGAAAATAGTTTTTGATTGATCTTACTATACAAACAGGTAGTCTAAGCTAAGTAAGATGTTTAATTTGCAAAGTTTGAATGCCTCTAGGAATATTAATGCACTAAATATATTCATGCAATCAAAAGTGTATATTAAGACACTGAATCCATTTATACGTTCAAACGTGCATTTTAAATAGCAAGAAATCACTATCTTACTCAAAATTATATTATTAAATTCTAGTATAAAAACCATTTCATCCATTAATTAAACTAAACCTTATGAAAATTTCTTTCCAAATCAACATCAATATCTTAAAATAATACCCACCTACCCATATAATTGGTTAAAAATCTATTTGAACATCACCATCAACAAAGTAAAACCCACCGATTAAGTACTTAGTCTGCCCCCAAACCATATAATTGATTAAAAATCTATTTCAACATCACCATCAACGAAGTAATACCCACTGACTAAGTTCTTAATCTCATTTATTAGTTGGGAAATGGTAATGTTTGATAAGAAGATACTCCTATTATAGTTAAGTAGTTGGTAATATAGGAAATGATAATGTTTAATGAGCATGTATTCCTATTATTGTTAATGCGTTGGTAAATACTTAGTATTATATGATTAATTGGTAGGGAGGTGGTAATGGTTGATGGCCAGGTCTTCCCTCTTCTGGTTAATTAGTTTGGTAGATAGATAATGTTTGATCACCCAGTACTCCCTGCCTAATTAGCGTATTCCCTATATAATGGTTGATTGATTAGATGGGGAATGACAATTCCCAATCGTCCGATATTTCTACCAAAAATCCTTCCTTGCGATTTCCAGTTCCATCGCAAATAGTTCTTGAGAAAGTGTTTATCGAGGATGGAAGCCCTTGGCCCCAATTCGGATTTTCCTGCTCCTAGAAATCAATTTGCACAGTTTGCGACTGCACACTTTGGGGGGTGGAGCTTGCCTTCCAAAGAATCCATGGCATCACCAATACTGAGGTGGGATATTCTCAGGGAACTCTTCCCAACCCCACTTATCTAGATGTTTTTACAAGTAAGACCAACCACGCTAAGATTGTGAGGGTTTAGTACGACCCCAATCAATGCACCTATAAATCCCTTTTAGAACTTTTATGGTCTCGTCATGATCCCACCTCTCTCAATTGCCAGGTACCACCATTATTGTTCCTTTTTTATTTACACATCTCTGTATTTTTTAAGGGTTGGCCCATTGGAATTTGAGATTTTTCAGGGTTTATAATCCATGCGTAGGGTTTGTAGAATTTGAAAATGTGCTAAGATTGGAAAATGCTTGCCAGTCTGTGAATTTTCTATAGATTAATTTCTTATTTTTACTAGAATAGATCTATCTTAAATATGAATCTAATATAAAAAATTTCCAATGAGCTATCATGAGCCCAATTTGGAATTCAGGAAGGCCTCAAAAAGTGGCTTGCAAGTTCACGCTATGACTTTTGCAACCCACGCTACGCTTTTCACAAAATCCACTGCACTTTTTCCAGAAGGCTAGTTTCTTCAATAGTTCGACCTAGTTTGACTTTCTCACTTATGTAAATGATGTAATTGAGTAATCCTAGTGTAAATATGATGTAATAGTGGATGATTAGTCTTTATAAGTGGTTTTGACATAAATTTGGCCTCATTTATTAGAGTGGTTAGAGTCAAAGTTAATTGAATAATTTGTTTTTAACTTCCCTAGACAATAGCGTTTTGTTAGAACACCTCATGGAGCGGTTCCTAGAGTCATGGATTCAACCCCTAAGAACAAGGAGATATATTTTTGGTCTTTATGTATCATTTTATCTGTCATAGAAGTGGTTTGACTTGAGAGGAAAGAACTATTGTAGCTTGTAATTGGACATTTTCTGGAAATCAAAGGATACAGTTTGTAGCTATTATTTAGGAATTCATGTGCAGTAAGTTTTGACTGTTGTTTTTTTTTCTCTATTATCACTTTATATGAAATAGATTCATCTTCTTTCCATTTATCAATTCTTCAATGGTTTTCCTTATAGTTTATAAACAAAATTCTTTGCATAAAGCTCTGATTTGATGGAAAATTCATTATGTGTTACTTTCTTTCTTGCCTAATGAATTCATGTTTCATTCTCATTAAAAACTTTAGCTTCTTCTGAACACTACACTACACTGACAAACCCTAAATCCATCACAGAATCATTGCTACCTTTCTCCTCCATATCTTTGTTGTTTTAACCCTTTGATCCTTTGACCTAGCTACCTGGTTTTTCTCCCTTATCTAGCATCAAACCCTAAAACTTTCAAACCCTATTTGAGCCTAGTATTCCTAGCCTAAAATCTATTCCTTTTCCAGTCAATTCATTGGTTGTGATCACAAAGAGAGCCCTCTCTAGTTTTGTAGGACTAGATACCAAACTAAAAGCTTGGTCTATGGTTACCTTCGTTGAGCTCCTCTTAGCGTAGGACATTGTGGAGGATAACAACTCAATTGGTGTTCTACGTCTGGTAAAGGTTCTTGAGTGTAGTCCATATCTCACTCGATGATTTACAGTCTTTGGAATGTGGGATAATGTTGTCTTTAACAGACATCTTCAATAATACTTTCAACTTATTCTTCTTTTTATCCCAATCATGTATTATTGTTGCCGTACCACCTGTCGAAATGGTCAGCTTCTGCTCATCTCCGCTGACGAATGACCATGCAATCGATCCCTCAAGCAACGTTTGTAGCTTGAATTTCCAATTGGTATAATTGGTCCCATTGAGTTTGCTAGTCTTGCTGAGGTAAGATTCTGTGAAATTGTTCATTTTAGACTGATCAGATTCCAGATCCTCCTATCTTCAGTCGATTCTGACCAAATAAACAATTGCAATCTAAAAAAAAAAAAAAAAAAAAAAAAAAAAAAATCTCAACACATACCAGATCCTTTGAAGCGATCACAGATATCCCACCATTATACCATGATCTCTGTGTCTGCAACTCGGATCCACCATCGATTTGGCATGATCTCATGCACATAACCATAAAAAACACATCAATGCTCCTTCACACTAAAAAACTATGATTTTTGTGCGTGATGATCAAAATTTGTCTAAGGAAAGGTCGACCATTGTAGGTTCGACCCTGAAATCCGTGATGATCATCTCCTCTGTTACACCAAAAAACGCAATGATCAGCTTGTGCTCAGCTGGAGATATGCTGAGACTTGTGAGAAATCAAATTTCTCCTGTGAGTAAAGTATGTCACTCTTGACCACCTAGACTTCGAAATTGTGAGCACTAAGGCTCCTATGTTGCCACTGGGGCACTATAGCCACAAAGGCTCTGTAGCCATTAGGGCTCTAATGTAGCAAATAAGGCTCTGTAGGTAAATCAGGCTCAACAGATCTGAGCTCTAATATTATGTTAGGAAAATGGAAAGAAAAGAAATGAATTGAATTAACCAGCAACTCACGTGTGAGCAAGCTGCACCTGGAGGCTACACAAACTTGAGAGTACACTCTGATTCAAATAATCAAAGATGATTCAATAAATACATGACAACAGAATAGGGAGGTGAGAACAAATTCCTACAACCTAGGAATTAATCCTAACTTAAGGAGTTACATTACAACCATGTAACATTTTCTCCATTAATACAATATAATATTAACTATTTTCAATTGAATTCAAATGTGAACCTAGAAAGTTGAATTTATGTCAGCCATCCATGCCCTCTCTAGACTTCAATACTCCCTGATGTTTCTTTAATGGCTCAAGCCAATGGAATTCATACAGGTGTCATATAGGTATGGTTGTCCATTTAAATGCCCCCTAATTAGGTATATCTTGAGAAAAAATAATGGTTAAAAATGCGTGTTTCCCCCTAAGACGTCACATGTTTAAATCCAAAAGGGGATAGAGTATATACACCTTTTCTCAAATCACTATATGGAGGGGGTCCCTTGTCCCACAAATAAAGGTATCTCATGCAATAATTTGATGTCTAACTTCATCATAACTTAGTTATCTCATGCATTAATTCAATGTCTAAATTCATCATAACTTTAAGATTAGATTATTGTTATTATTTATTTTGAAAGAAGCTTGATTACTATAAAAGCTCTTTACACATCAACATCGTGAAAGTAATGCCCACCTACTCATGCACCCATAGATTTGATTAAAAATCTCTATCAACATCACCATTAATGTCTTGAAAGTAATACCCACCTACTAAGTACAAATAAAGGTATCTCATGCATCAATTTGATGTCTAACTTCATCATAATTTCAAAATTAGATTATTATTATTATTATTACTTTTAAATAATTTTCATTACTATAAAAATCTCTTTCCACATCAACATCAATATCATGAAAGTAATACCCACCTACTAAGTACAAACAAATGTATCTCATGTACTAATTTGATGTCTAACTTCATCATAATTTTAAAATTAGATTATTATTATTATTATTGTTTATCTTTAAATTAGTTTAATTACTATAAGAATCTCTCTCCACATCAACAACAACATCGTGAAAGTAATCCTCATACTCATGCACCAATAGAGTTGATTAAAAATCTATTTTAACAAAGGAAAATTTTAAGGATACAACTTTATCTTAAAGTTTAGAAACTTTGGCCAATATTACTAGTAGACCCTTGACAATATTTTTGTAAAAATATTTGAATTTTTAATGATTTTATATAGTAGCTATAATTTTTTGTGATTTTTAAGGTAAAATATTTTTATACTATAAAATTTGGGCCAATTGTTAAAAAAAATGGAAATTCACGAACTCTTTTGTTGAAAAAACATGCAAAATTAACCTACCTGCAAATTTTAACCCTTAAAATTTTCCTCGCTTTCAACATCACCATCAATAGCTTGAAAGTAATACGCACCTACTAAGTACTTAATCGAGTTTATTAGTCAAGAGATGATAATGTTTGATGCCCTGCTATGGTTAATTAGTTAGTAAGTACTTAGTATGATTGGTTAGTTGTGAGGCGGTAATGTTTGATGACCAAGTATTCTCTCCTATGGTTAGTTAGTTGGTAGATAGATACCTTTATTTGGGGATCTTTTGTCTCACAAATAAAGATATCTCATGCATTGTACTAATTTGATGTTAACTTTAAAATTAGATTATTATTACTATCTATTTTGAAATACAATTGATTACTATACAATCATGTAGTCTAATAGTAATATATGCCAGACTCGCCCATGGTTTGCTGGCTATGGTGTTGTAAAAGAGAAGGTTATAAATAGATAAGTCATAACGAGTCTAAGGGAGCAACTTAAGATATAAGATAATTGTTTGGGCAAGTAAGCTAAGGCAGGAAAGTCGGTTCTTGTACTTAGGCGAAGGGAAAGGCTCCTGCAGTTGAGTGCACGGAGACCTTGGTAAGTCTGGAAGCTGAGTGTGCAGGCCCTTGCAGCTGAGTGCGTAGGGAAAAGTAGTATGTTATAACTGTCTAATTACCTTTTCGAAGATATGGTTGTTGTATGTAATATTTATTGTCATTAACTATTCTGGAAGGGTTAGGGTTTGCGAAGACAAAACTAAGCCCTAAAAACCACTGGAAAACATCACACAGATTTTTGGATGCAAAAACCTGATTATGTCATCTCCCAATATCGCTTCGAGTGAGACTGCAACCTTCGCTACGCGGGTTGTTGCCAAAAGGGACAGCAGTTTAGGGTTTTTTTGGTTGGCGCAGCTAATGTTGAACCTGGGTTAGGCCCCATCAAGCCAACATTACCCTTTATGTTTACTTAACAAAATCTATTTTCCTTTAATTTATCTTCGCTCATGATCTTGGTCCAACATGATGAATAGTAATCTAGATTAAATTCTATTTTAAAATCATGTTTTCATTTTTTTATACACATATGTAGGGAAAACCTTCTTCTTAGCCTCAGGATAAAGGGTGAAATTGTATTTAAATTTTTATTAGACTAAGCTTTAAATGAAAGAAGAATGATTATGATAACTAAGAAACTTGATGTGGAGTTAATCTCTTTCAAATTCTTTATTACCTTTTCTGAGGTAATTCTATTCTAGACATTGATATAATTGTATAATCGATGAAATTCCAATGTTGAGAAACACGCATACAATGTCTATACAATTGTACAAATTTATATAAAACTATTATATTTTTAAATAGTATGGTGTATAGAATTTATCTTTTTTGTGGAAGAATTTATCATTTTAAATGTATAGAGAATATGTTATGATTTATTAACCTTTAGTAATAATATTTTCATATTTAAATTGATGGTATCGCATTGTAGAGTTAATAGGTTATGGATGTATTAATTTTTAGAATTTGTATTTTTAAATTTAAATTTATGGTATCACATTATAGAGATAAAAAAATAAAGTTAGAGTATTGTAAGTTGTAAAATTTTAATTATGAACTTATTATATTTTTAAACTAATCAATTTTCGAGAATTATATATTCTTTTTTATACTTTGATACTACCTTTTAATGTGTCACGTGTCAATATCATGTTGAATATAAAAGGAACTACTCATGTATCTCATAGTAAGAGTTATAGTATTAAAATGTATATAGAATAGTGATATTAATTTTCAAACAATGCATTAGTTTAAGTGTGATTGAATTAATTGATTGTATTGATTTCAATGAATATTGTTGGGTTATGTTTATTTTAGTATATATTAATGTACTGGAGGGTAGAGAGAGGGAGAGAGGGCATAGAGAGTGATGAGTGGGAGACAGAGGGAGGTGGGAGAGAAAGGGAGAGAAAGGAACAAAGAGAGAGAGGACTCAAGAGAGATAAGGAGAGAGGGAGGGAGAGAATGATGGAGTTGGACAAGGAAAGAGGGGGGTGACAAAAGAGTGAGGGAGAGAGGAGAGTGAGAGGGAGTGAAGGGGAAGAGAGAGAGAGAGATACAAAGAGAGAGGAAAGAAAGATATATAGATATGTATAGAGAGTGCGTATGTTTGGGGAGTGAGATAAAGATACAAAGAAGCAGAGATTGAGGGAGATAGAGATATAGATGGAGAGGAGAGAAAGGGAATAAGAGAGAGACAAGGAGAGGGAGAGAGGGAGAGATGGATAGATTAGAGAGAGAGGGTGTATGTGTTTGGGGATATGAGATAGAGAGACAAAATGAGATATGGAGGGATATATATATATTATATATATATATATATATATATTATATATATATATATATATATATATTATATTATTATATATATATATATGATATATATATATATATATGTATAGTGTATATAGAATGGTAGGGGGAGAGAGAGGGAAGAAGAGAGAGATGAAGAGAGGGAAGGATGAGCAAAGATAGAGATAAAGTGATGTGAGGGAGAGGGAGGGGGAGAGAGATGGGGGAGAGAGGTAGGGGGGAGAGAGATAGGGGAAAGAAAGAGATGAGGGAGAGAGCTAGGGGGAGAGGGAGAGGGAGAGAGATAGATAGAGGAGAGAGGTAGGGGAAGAGAGGGAGGGAGATAGATGTGCATTAACTAGATGTATGATGTATGATGTGAATTTATTTTAGTGTAAGCACAAAAAACTCAATAATAATGTACAATGAATTTTTTTGTTAGAGTAATTAAATGTAGAATTTTGTAGCATTTTTCTACAAATTAGCTAGCTCTGATACCATGTAGAACTTTTTCTACAAATCAGCTAGCTCTAATACCATGTAGAAATTTCCCACCTGTAGATCACCTGGTAATGCAATATACTAACGCAAAACACTTGATCTACTTCTACAAACAATTTAGCGGAAGCTTAATCAACCATGAGCAACATCAATAAGAACACATATAGCTGATAAGAAAGAATCAATCGCACATAACACATAATATATCATTGGGGAAAGCACCAGCATAAAACCCCAACACTGTATTATCAATCAAGTGTATATCCTCAACAACATACAAAAAGAATCAGCTCAATAGCTATCCTACGCTCTCTGTAATCAGAAGATCCTGAGGATCTTCAATCAGAAGATGAAAATCATGGACTACCTAGGCCTCATTATATACGTTGTAAGTTGGCCTGATCATACTTGCTATCACCTCAGGTCCAACTACGTAGTCATAGAAGAAAATAGATTTCTTCCTCATGCAAGAAATACTTACTAGAAATATCCTAGAATCTGATAGTACAGTGTCCCTCATCTAATCTCAACTGGGTCTGTGACAGAACTGACATGCATCAGTTATCCATGAGTGAATCCTCAGTTATCGAAAATAACAGTTGTCACATGCATGCAAGAATTATCAAACTATATTTTATTATTTTAACAACTTGTTAAAATAATCTAACTAGACTTGACTAATTAGAACTAAGTCAACTGATTCTCTCATTATAGAACTCATCCTTAATTCCTCAATCAGTGGAGCAAATCAAGGACACATTCCCCAATTAGTGGAGAAATAATTATATGTTCTCACAAAGACTTCAAGTTTGCTTTTCCTTAACTAATTACCTCATGGAGAATTAATTAATTAATATTCCAAACTACTGGTAAGACCAAATTCGAATTTAATTCCTATAGATAGACTAGGGACTGCTATAAATAGGAAGGGACCCAGAAATACTAATTTTAGAACTTTCTATTTTTAGCAGTTTCACCTCTCACCCAATGTCGCCAATGACCTCACTGGCCAAACTGCTATTTTTATACATGCTATTTTTAGACATGCTATTTTTAGCAGGTCTATTTTTAGCACATTCTAAATTTAGCATTTCTTGTTGCACATATTTCAACACTCCCTCTCAACAAGAAAGGCTTTCTCTCGAACATGATCCTATAACTCTGGAATGTTCTGCATGCAATACATCTACCCGGTCCACTTGCTCCAACAACACTTGGAACAAAAACACTCCCAACTGACCACTCTGTTGGGTTAGGAACATACTCTAATGTTGAAGCTCTACCTGTTGCTGACAAGTGCTCCCTCTCTAACATCTGCGCTTACTGCAACATCTCCATGCATCTCACACCATTGCACACCTCTCTGTGCCACCTAGTACTATGCAAAACACTTGTGCCTCTCGCATTGCTACAGCCTGCTAGCTATGCACTATCATGGGATTCCCTACACTATTGCTCTCTATGTCGCTCCATATGCATCTGTCTCTACCCAATCAGTCAGTTCTTACTACTCCACATCGGGGCTCCCGTAGCAAGGTCTCATCCAAGAGGTTGGGTACCTCAAGGATCCTGCCCCTCCTCCTTGGGACGATCACTCCACATCACCCCACCTCCTACCTGGAGGTATGGTTGCATGCGATCCCTCTGCCCACCTAGCTCAAAGTTTTCCCCTACTGGAGGTCTCTGCATGAGTAGATGTCTCTCAGCTTCTCTAGTTGTGGTTGCTCCACAACCTCTTGAAGCTGCTGCACCAATTGTGGCTCCTCCACAATCATCTGAGACTTCTTTTGGCGCTGCATGTTGAGAGGTAATATACCCTCCCTCTCAACCACCAAGTTTGTAACCTTTGCCTTGATCCTCAAGGCTTTGCATGCATCTTGTACCTCAAGTGCATACAGGTTCTTGGCGAGCACAACAATCTATTTCCACTTTCTCGCCGTCACGAAATTTTATAGAAAAGGAGCTAATTTTAAATTAGTGATATCTCCCTCATCAGAACTCTGATTCAGCCGATTTTTTTTTTTTTGGTATTTTTCTGCATGGAATCCAAAACTTCTATTTCTTTCTGAAAATTTTGTACATAAATTTTCAGATATGCTTTGCAAACTCTCGGCCCAAAACTCAAAACTTTGATCACCTGTGCTCCAATACCATGTAGAATTTTGTATAATTTTTCTACAAATCAGCTAGCTTTGATACCATGTAGAACTTTTTCTACAAATCGACTAGCTTTAATACCATGTAGAAATTTCCCACCTGTAGATCACTTGGTAATGCAATGTACTAACGCAAAACACTTGATATACTTCTACAAACAATTTAGCGGAAGCTTAATCAACCATGAGCAACATCAATAAGAACACATATAACTGATAAGAAGGAATCAATCACACACAACATAGAATATATATCACTAGGGAAAGCACCAACATAAAACCCCAACACTGTATTATCATTCAAGTGTATATCCTCAACAACATACAAAAAGAATAAGCTCAATAGCTATCCTGCTCTCTCTGTAATCAGAAGATCCTGATGATATTCAATCAGAAGTTGAAAATCATGGACTACCTAGGCCTCATTATATAGGCTGTAAGTTGGCCTGATCATACTTGACGTCACCTCAGGTCCAACTACGTAGTCATAGAAGAAAATAGATTTCTTCCTCATGCAAGAAATACTTACTAGAAATATCCTAGCATCTGATAGTACGTTGTCCCTCATCTAATCTCAACTGGGTCTCTGACAGAACTGACATGCATCAATTATCCATGAGTGAATCCTCAGTTATCTAAAATAATAGTTGTCACATGCATGCAAGCATTATCAAACTATATTTTATTATTTTAACAACTTATTAAAATAATCTAATTGGACTTGACTAGTTAGAACTAAGTCAACTGATTCTCTCATTATAGAACTCATCCTTAATTCCTCAATCAGTGGAAGCAAATCAAGGACACCATTCCCCAATTGTGGAGAATAATTGCATGTTTTCACAAAGACTTCAAGTTTGCTTTTTCCTTACTAATTAAACTCATGGAGAATTAATTAATTAATATTCCAAAACTACTGGTAAGACCAAATTCGAATTTACTTCCTATAGATAGACTAGGGACTGCTATAAATAGGAAGGGACCCAGAAATACTATTTTTAGAACTTTCTATTTTTAGCAGTTTCACCTCTCACCTAATGTGGCCAATTACCTCACTGGCCAAACTGCTATTTTTATACATGCTATTTTTAGACATGCTATTTGTAGCAGGTCTATTTTTAGCACATTCTAAATTTAGCATTTCTTGTTGCACATTTTTCAACACTCCCTCTAAAAAAGAAAGGCTTTCTCTCAAACACGATCCTATAACTCTGGAATGTTCTGCATGCAATACATCTACTCGGTCCACTTGCTCCAACAACACTTGGAACAAAAACACTCCCAACTGACCACTCTGTTGGGTTAGGAACATACTCTAATGTTGAAGCTCTACCTGTTGCTGACAAGTGCTCCCTCTCTAACATCTGCGCTTACTGCAACATCTCCATGCATCTCGCACCATTGCACACCTCTCTGTTTCACCTAGTACTATGCAAAACACTTGTGCCTCTCGCATTGCTGCAGCCTGCTAGCTATGCACTGTCGTGGGATTCCCTACACCATCACTCTCTCTGTCGCTCCATCCGCATCTGTCTCTACCCAATCAGTCAGTTCCTGCTACTCCACATCGGGGCTCCCATAGCAAGGTCTCATCCAAGAGGTTAGGTACCTCAAGGATCTTGCCCCTCCTCCTTGGGACGATCACTCCACATCACCCCACCTCCTACCTGGAGGTATGGTTGCATGTGATCACTCTGCCCACCTAGCTCGAAGTTTCCCCCTACTGGAGGTCTCTGCATGAGTAGATGTCTCTACTCGATCTCCACTCAGCTTCTCTAGTTGTGGCTGCTCCACAACCTCTTGAAGCTGCTGCACCAATTGTGGCTCCTCCACAATCGTCTGAGACTTCTTTTGGCACTGCATGTTGAGAGGTAATATACCCTCCCTCTCAACCACCAAGTCTTTAACCTTTTCCTTGCTCCTCAAGGCTTTGCATGCATCTTGTACCTCAAGTGCATATAGGTTCTTGGCGAGCACAACAATCTATTTCCACTTTCCCGCCGTCACGAAATTTTCTAGAAAATGAGCTGATTTTAAATCAGCGATATCTCCCTCATCAGAACTCTGATTCAGCCGATTTTTTTTTTGATTTTGGGTATTTTTCTGCATGGAATCCAAAACTTCTATTTATTTCTGAAGATCTTGTACATAAATTTTCAGATATGCTTTGCAAACTCTAGGCCCAAAACTCAAAACTTTGAAATCTCCTCTTCTTGTATATTGTTCTACCTTGATCACCTGTGCTCCAATACCATGTAGAATTTTGTAC
>APFE031143948.1:49802-71989 GCA_000404065.3 Pinus taeda
GGCTTTCAGTTTGGTAGCTTCTTCTTTGGAGTCAGATTCCCTTTTGTTCAATAGATCTTGTTGATCTCTAATTTTGTCTGTCAGCCTTTTAAATTCTGCCTCTATTTGATATCTTTCTTGTTCACCCATAAGAGCAAGTTTAGTTGTTTTGCTATCACTTTCACCTCTTCCATATGGAAAGATAGATGGAACATCAAAGGATAGAAAATTCATACCTGATAGTTCATCTTCATATGATTTTGAATCTGAAGAGCTTCTTATACCTAATCCCCAATCGATTCTCCCACTGTCATAGTTCTTCTGAGATGTCTTCTTCTTCTTCGGTGCTTTCTTCTTGAGCTTCTTTCCCATTGTTCCACGGATCTCCTTCAAGCGATCAAGCTTCTGCCGAAGGACCTGCTCTGATACCAATTATTGGAAATAATACTGAGAGGGGGGGGGTGAATCAGTATTATCAAATCAGTTACTTTTCATTTTTCATACTCAGATTTATATACGCGGCTTCAGTTTAGTATATCTGCGTATATACACAACTCTGTTAAATGAAACCAGCGTACATGCAGTAATCTTATGATTCAGTTAGCTTATCTTCAGTAAATGCATCAGAACATTATTAACCACATTAACAGTAAAATAGTACAGATCATCACACATAAGAAGCACACATGAACACCATGATATAAGGTGGAAACCCAATGTGGGTGAAAACCACCTGCTGCAATTTGTTTCTATCTTCCTTTAATAAGAAACTTCTTTTACATTGTACTGGTGCAGTCCTTTACCAGTACGCAGGCTTCTACCTGCAAAAGGCTACAACCTTCTTAGCTCTTGTATTAGCCGTTCCATTTACTATAAGTACGTAGGTGTTGGCCTGCTGAAGGATCCAAACTTCACTCGTTTTCCAGCTGCTCCTGGAAGGGAGCTACAACCCCCTGGCTCTTGTACTGGCCAATATGTTTACCAGCACGTAGGTGCCGACCTACGATCATCCAGGGACCACGTTTCATACATTTTCATATTGGATCCATAAAACAATCACAATTGCAATACAACCTGCATCATTAATATCTGAATCACCCAATACTGAAACCCTATCAACAACACAGTCACAGACTACATAACTCTGCAACAACAACCAGATCCAATAGCAACTTCAAATATCATAACTGTATACGCTACTTGGACGAACCCAATCCGTGTGTATACGCGCTTTTACCAAAGACAAACCGCGTATAGATCTGCAAATTCTACCTCATAACTTTGCAGCTATTTCAGACATCAGAACATACCCAGATCATAACATTCATACGATAAACATGTGTCAGTAGATCTAGTCTATCCATACTCAAAAGATAATCATTCGAAGCCTTGAGATCCCGATCCATTGTTCATCATCCTTCACATGAGTGCCTCCTTGGTTCAGATCAAGCAAGACATGACCAACCCATAACCAGCATCTAGATCTCACACTTTATCAGATGTTCATTACTTGCTCACTCTTACTCCCCCTCTTGGCCTAATGATCTTCTCCTTATATAGGTTTAGGCTTCTCTCAATACCATGGTCCAAAACCATGTAGAACCAATACCTTGGACCCAATACCTGGGGTCAACACTTCGGACCAAATACCATGGACCAATACCAAAATACCATGGACCAAATACCAAGGACCAAAACTTAGTTTTTCCGACATGTACGCGCCTTTTCTTCTCTGAACCTGCGTGTGTACGTATACGCGTCTTTTGCTTTGATTATCCACGTATATGCGCACTTTCATCACGGTCAACCTGCGTATATCTCTCTTTTGATCTACTGCTCTAGATCTGCCATTAGATTAAGTTGCCATCACCTGTATCAAACCTCTGAGTGAGTTTCCATCAAGGACAACACCTGAATCATAATGCCAACAATACCATGTAGAACTTTTTCTACAAATCAGCTAGCTCTAATACCATGTAGAAATTTCCCACCTGTAGATCACTTGGTAATGCAATGTACTAACGCAAAACACTTGATCTACTTCTACAAACAATTTAGCGGAAGCTAATCAACCATGAGCAACATCAATAAGAACACATATAACTCATAAGAAGGAATCAATCACACACAACATAGAATATATCACTGGGGAAAGCACTAGCATAAAACCCCAACACTATATTATCAATCAAGTGTAGATCCTCAACAACATACAAAAAGAATCAGCTCAATAGCTATCATGCTCTCTCTATAATCAGAATATCCTGATGATCTTCAATCAAAATATGAAAATCATGGACTACCTAGGCCTCATTATATAAGTTGTAAGTTGGCCTGATCATACTTGTTGTTACCTCAGGTCCAACTACGTAGTCATAGAAGAAAATATATTTCTTCCTCATGCAAGGAATACTTACTAGAAATATCCTAGCATCTGATAGTACACTGTCCCTCATCTGATCTCAACTGGGTCTCTGATAGAACTAACATGCATCAGTTATCCATGAGTGAATCCTCAATTATCTAAAATAATAGTTGTCACATGCATGCAAGCATTAACAAACTATATTTTATTATTTTAACAACTTGTTAAAATAATCTAACTGGACTTGACTAGTTAGAACTAAGTCAACTGATTCTCTCATTATAGAACTCATCCTTATTCCTCAATTAGTGGAGCAAATCAAGGACACATTCCCCAATTAGTGGAGAAATAATTTCATGTTCTCACAAAGACTTCAAGTTTTCTTTTCCTTAACTAATTAACTTATGGAGAATTAATTAATTAATATTCCAAACTTCTGGTAAGACCAAATTCGAATTTACTTCCTATAGATAGACCAGGGACTGCTATAGATAGGAAGGCACCCAGAAATGCTATTTTTAGAACCTTCTATTTTTAGCAGTTTCACCTCTCACATAATGTGGCCAATGACCTCATTGGCCAAACTGCTATTTTTAGACATGCTATTTTTAGCAGGTCTATTTTTAGCACATTCTAAATTTAGCATTTCTTGTTGCACATTTTTCAACATGCAACAATAAATAACATACTTGAATTTTCATTTTAAATAAAATTTTCACTCACTTGAATTGTTTGCTTCTTGAAACTATAAACTATTTGTAATTGACTACTTTTTAATGTGACACATGCCAATATCATGTTGAATATAGAAGGAATTACATATGTATCTCATAGTGAGCATTATATCACTAAAATGCATAGAAAATAGTGATATTATATTTCAACTAATGCATTAGTCTAAGTGTGATTGAATTAATTGATTGCATTGGTTTCAGTGTATTGTTAGATTACATTGATTTCAATATATACTAATGTATTGGAAGGTGAAGAGAGAGTTATTTGCGAGAGAGAAAAAAGGAAGTGGGAGAGAAAGGGAGAGAGAGGAAGGAAGAGAAAGAGAGGACTTGAGGGAGAGAGGGAGGGAGAAAAAGACAGAGTTGGAGGGGAAGAAGAAACAAAAAGAGAGAGTAAGATAGATAGAGAGGGGGGTGTGACAAGGGAGATATGGAGAGCGATAGGTGGAGAGAAGAGAGTGGGAAGGAATAGAGATAGGGAAATAAGGCAGAGAGAGAAGGGAAAGGGAGAAGAAAAGGGATGTAGAGATAGATATTTAGAGATGGAGAGAGAGTGTGTATGTTTGAGGGGTGAGATAGAGAGACAAAGATTGACACACACACACACACAAAAGAAGGGGGGAGTTAGGGAATAAGAGAGAGACAAATAGAGGGACAAAGCGAGACATAGATAGATATGGAAATAGAGTGTGTGTGTTTTGGGGAGTGATATAGAGAGAAAAAGAAGGAGAGATGGAGGGAGATATAGATATAGATGATGGAGGGAGAGATGGGGAAGAAGAGAGAGATTGAGAGAAGGAAGGAGAGAGGGAAGGAAGGAGAGAGAAATACAAAAAGATGTGGGAGAGAGGGATGGGGAGAAAGAGTGATGAGGGAGAGAGGTATGGGGAGAGTGAGAAGGAGAGAGGGAAGGAGATAGATGTACACTAACTAGATGTATGGTGTATGATGTGCATTTATTTCTATGTTACAATAATTCAACCATAAATAAATACTTTAATTTTCATCTTAAATAAAATGTTCACTCCCTTGAAATGTTTTCTTCTTGAAAATATAAAGTATTTTTAATTGACTACATTCTTATTATTCCCATTTTCCATCATTCATCATTGTTAGTCACTTTGCATTCAAACGAGGTAATAGAAAATAACTATAATTGAAATTTATTTTGGGTTTAACACTCCATAAGTGACAATGATTGACTTTCGAGAAGCCTAATATTAATATTGAAGAGCAAGATATACAAGATATGGAGTTTACTACAGTAGGTCAAGTTAATGTTTTGAATGATATATGATTCAGTGACCCTTTTGATATGATTAATATGAAATATGGAAAAACTAATAAGTATGACAATAAGACCAGTACAAGAGAATAGTTTTAGATTGATCTTACTATACAAACAGGTAGTCTAAGCTAAGTAAGATGTTTAATTTGAAAAGTTTGAATGCCTCTAGGAATATTAATGCACTAAATATATTCATGCATTCAAAAGTTTATATTAAGACACTGAATCCATTTATACATTCAAACGTGCATTTTAAATAGCAAGCAATCACTATCTTACTCAAAATTATATTATTAGATTCTAGTATAAAAACCACTTCATCCATTAATTACACTAAACCTTATAAAAATATCTTTCCAAATCAACATCAATATCTTGAAATAATACCCACCTACCCATATAATTGGTTAAAAATCTATTTGAACATCACCATCAACGAAGTAAAACCCACCGATTAAGTACTTAGTCTGCCCCCGACCCATATAATTGATTAAAAATCTATTTCAACATCACCATCAAGGAAGTAATACCCACTGACTAAGTACTTAGTCTCATTTATTAGTTGGGAAATGATAATGGTTGATAAGCAGATATTCTTATTATAGTTAAGTAGTTGGTAATATGGGAAATGATAATGTTTAATGAGCATGTATTCCTATTATTGTTAATGAGTTGGTAAATACTTAGTATTGTATGATTAATTGGTAAGGAGGTGGTAATGTTTGATGGCCAGGTCTTCTCTCTTCTGGTTAATTAGTTTGGTAGATAGATAATGTTTGATGACCCGGTACTCCCTGCCTGATTAGCATATTCCCTATATAATGGTTGATTGATTAGATGAGGAATGAAAATTTCCGATCGTCCGAGATTTCTACCAAAAATCCTTCATTGTGATTTCCAGTGCCATTGAAAACAGATCTTGAGAAATTGTTTATCGAGGATGGAAGCCCTTGGCCCCAATTCTGATTTGCCTACTCCTAGAAACATTTTTGCATAGTTCGCGGCTGGGCACTTTTTGGGGGTGGAGCTTTCCTTCTAGAGAATCCATGGAATCACCAATACTGAGGTGGGATATTCTCAGGGAACTCTTCCCAACCCCACTTATCTAGACGTTTGTACAAGTAAGATCAACCACGCTAAGATTTTGAGGGTTCAGTACGACTCCAATCAATGCGCCTACAAATCCCTTTTGGACCTTTTCTAGTCTCGTCATGATCCCACTTCTCTCAATTGCGAGGTACCACCATTATCATTCCTTTTTTAATTACACATCTCTGTATTTTTTAAGGGTTTTCCCATTGGAATTTGGGATTTTTGAGGGTTTATAATCCATGCGTAGGGTTTGTAAAATATGAAAATGTGCTAAGATTGGAAAATGCTTGTCGGTCTGTGAAATTTCTATAGATTGATTTCTTATTATTACTAGAATAGATCTATCTTAAATACGAATCTAATATAAGAAATTCCCAATGAGCTATCATGAGCCCAATTTGGAATTCTGGAAGGCCTCAAAAAGTGGCTTGCAAGTTCATGCTGTGACTTTTGCAGCCAACGCTGCGCTTTTCATAGAATTCGCTGCACTTTTTCCAAGAGGCTAGTTTCTTCAATAGTTTGACTCTTTTCACTTATGTAAATGATGTAATTGAGTAATCCTAGCGTAAATATGATGTAATAATGGGTGATTAGTCTTTTTAAGTGGTTTTGACATAAATTTGGCCTCATTTATGAGAGTGGTTGGAGTCAAAGTTAATTGAAGAAGTTGTTTTTAACTTCCCTAGACAATAGGGTTTTGTTTTATGGAGCGGTTCCTAGAGTCATGGATTCGACCCCTGAAAGTAGGGAGATGTAGTTTTGGTCTTTATGTATCATTTTATCAGTCATAGAAGTGGTTTGACTTGAGAGGAGAAAACTATTGTAGCTTGTAATTGGACATTTCCTGGAAATCAAAGGATACAGTTTGAAGCTATTATTTAGGAATTCATGTGCAGTAAGTTTTTGATGTTGTTTTTTCTCTGTTATCACTTTATATGAAATAGATTCATCTTCTTTCCATTTATCAATTATTCAATGGTTTTCCTTATAGTTTATAAACAAAATGCTTTGCATAAAGCTCTGTTTTGATGGAAAATTCAATATGTGTTACTTTCTTTCTTGCCTAATGAATTCATGTTTCATTCTCATTAAAAACTTTAGCTTCTTCTGAACAATACACTACACTGACAAATCCTAAATCCATCACAAAATTATTGCTACCTTTCTCCTCCATATCTTTGTTGTTGTAACCCTTTGATCCTTTGACCTAGCTACTTGGTTTTTCTCCCTTATCTAGCATCAAACCCTAAAACGTTCAAACCCTATCTGAGCCTAGTATACCTAGCCTAAAATTTATTCCTTTTCCATTCAATTCATTGGTTGTGATCATAAAGAGAGCCCTCTCTAGTTTAGTAGGGCTAGATACCAAAATAAAAGCTTGGTCTGTGGTTACCTCCGTCGAGCTCCTCTAAGCCTGGGACATTGTGGAGGATAACAACGCGATTGGTGTTCTACATTTGGTAAAGGTTCTTGAGTGTAGTCCATATCTCACTGGATGATTTGTGGTCTCTGATATGTGGGATAATGTTGTCTATAACAGACATCTTCAATAATACTTTCACCTTATTCTCCCTTTTATCCCAATCATGTATTAGTGTTGTTGTACCACCTGCCGAAATGGTCAACTTTTGCTCATCGTTGGTGACGAATGACCATGCAATCGATCCCTCAAGCAACGTCTGTAGCTTGAATTTCCAATTGGTATAATTGGTCCCATTGATTTTGTTAGTCTCGTTGAGATAAGATTCTGTGAAATTGTTCATTTTCGACTGATCGAATTCCAGATCCCCTTGTCTTTAGTCGATTCTGACCAAGTGAACAATTACAAGCTACAATAAAAAAATAATCTCAACACATACCAGATCCTTTGAATCGATCATAGATCTACCACCATTATACCATGATCTTTGTGTCTGCAGCTCGGATCCACCATCGATCTGGCATGATCTCATGCACATAACCATAAAAAACACATCAATGCTCCTTCACACTAAAAAACTACGATTTTTGCGCGCGATGACCAAAATTTCTGTAAGGAAAGGTCGATCATTGTGGGTTCGACCCTGAAATCCGCAATGATCATCTCCTCTGTTACGCCAAAAAACACAATGATCATCTTGTGCTCAGCTGGAGATATGCTGAGACTAGTTAGAAATCAAATTTCTCCTGTGAGTAAAGTATGTCACTCTCGACCACCTAGACTTCGAAGCTGTGAGCACTGAGGCTCATATGTTGCCACTAGGGCACTATAGCCACAAAGGCTCTGTAGCCACTAGGGCTCTAATGTAGCAAATAAGGCTCTGTAGGTAAATCTGGCTCAACATATCTGAGCTCTGATATTATGTTAGAAAAATGGAAAGAAAAGAAATGAATTGAATTAACCAGCAACTCACATGTGAGCAAGCTGCACCTAGAGGCTGTGCAAACTTGAGAGTACACTTTGATTCAATTAATCAAAGATGATTCAATAAATACATCACAACATAATAGGGAGGTGAGAACAAAATCCTACAACCTAGGAACTAATCCTAACTTAAGGAGTTATGTTACAACCATGTAACATTTTCTCCATTAATACAATATAATATTAATTATTTTCAACTGAATTCAAATGTGAACCTAGAAAGTTAAATTTATGCCAGCCATCCATGCCCTCTCTGGACTTCAATACTCCCCGATATTTCTTTAATGGCTCAAGCCAATGGAATTCATACAGGTGTCATATAGGTTTGGCTGTCCATTTAAATGCCTCCCAATTAGGTATAGCTTGAGAAAAAATAATGGTTAAAAACGTGTTTTTCCCCCTAAGACGTCACATGTTTAAATCCAAAAGGGGATAGAGTATATACACCTTTTCTCAAATCACTATATGGAGGGGATCCCTTGTCCCACAAATAAAGGTATCTCATGCAATAATTTGATGCCTAAATTCATCATAACTTAGTTATCTCATGCATTAATTCGATGTCTAACTTCATCATAACTTTAAAATTAGATTATTGTTATTATTTATTTTGAAAGAAGCTTGATTACTATAAAAAAACTCTTTACACATCAACATCATGAAAGTAATGCCCACCTACTCATGCACCCATAGACTTGATTAAAAATCTCTTTCAACATCACCATTAATGTCTTGAAAGTAATACCCACCTACTAAGTACGAATAAAGGTATCTCATTCATTAATTTGATGTCTAACTTCATCACAATTTCAAAATTAGATTATTATTATTATTTACTTTTAAATAAGTTTCATTACTATAAAAATCTCTTTCCACATCAACATCGATATCATTAAAGGAATACCCGCCTACTAAGTACAAATAAATGTATCTCATGCACTAATTTGATGTCTAACTTCATCATAATTTTAAAATTAGATTATTATTATTATTATTGTTTAATTTTAAATTAGTTTAATTACAATAAAAATCTCTCTCCACATCAACAACAATATCGTGAAAGTAATCCTCATACTCAAGCACCAATAGAGTTGATTAAAAATCTATTTTAACCAAGGAAAATTTTAATGATACAACTTTATCTTAAAATTTAGAAACTTTGGCCAATATTACTAGTAGACCCTTGACAATATTTTTGTAAAAATACTTGAATTTTTAATGATTTTATATAGTAGCTATAATTTTTTTTTTTTTTTTAAGGTAAAATATTTTTATACTATAAAATTTGGGCCAATTGTTTAACAAAATGGAAATTCATGAACTCTTTGTTTGAAAAAAAATGCAAAATTAACCTACATGTGAATTTTAGCCCTTAAAATTTTCCCTACTTTCAACATCACCATCAATAGCTTGAAAGTAATACCCACGTACTAAGTACTTAGTCCAGTTTATTAGTTAGGAGATGATAAAGTTTGGTTCCCTGCTATGGTTCATTACTTAGTAAGTACTTAGTATGATTGGTTAGTTGTGAGGCGGTAATGTTTGATGACCAAGTATTATCTCCTGTGGTTAATTAGTTGGTAGATAGATACCTTTATTTGGGGATCCTTTGTCTCACAAATAAAGATATCTCATGCATTGCACTAATTTGATGTTAACTTTAAAATTAGATTATTATTACTATTTATTTTGAAATATAATTGATTACTATACAAACAAGTAGTCTAATAGTAATATATGCTAGACCCGCCCATGGTCTACGGACCATGACATTGTAAAAGAAAAGGCTATAAATAGATAAGTTATAGCGAGTCTAAGGGAGCAACTTAAGATATAAGATAACTGTTTGAGCAAGTAAGCTAAGGAAGGAAAGTTTGTTCTTGTACTTAGGCAAAGGGAAAGACTCTTGCAGTTGAGTGTGCAGAGACCTTGGTAAGTCTGCAAGCTGAGTGTATGGGTCCTGCAGCTGAGTGCGCATGGAAAAGAAGTATGTACTTTGATAGATCATCTAATAAAAGATAGTTTTGAGCCATACTTTGTGTATTTTATTGTGTGTGTTTATTTCTTCACTTTATGCATTTTCGCTCTATAACTAGAAGTGTATGAATAAATGTCTATTTGATGTGCAAAAGTAATAGACCAATGGAATTTATGCATGGTATAATTGTCTAATGACCTTTGCAAAGATATAGTTGTTGTATGTAACATTTACTGTCATTAACTGTTCTAGAAGGGTTAGGGTTCGCGAAGACAGAACTAAGCCCTAGAAACCACAGGAAACCATAAACCTGGTTATGTCATCTCCCAATATTGCTTCGGGTGAGATTGCAGCCTGCGCTACGGGGGTTGTTGCCAAAAGGGCCAACATTTTAGGGTTTTTCTGGTTGGCATAGCTAACGTTGAACCTAGGCCAGGCCCCATCAAGCCAACATTACCCTTTATGTTTACTTAAAAAAATCTATTTTCCTTTAATTTATATTCTGCTCACAAGCTTAGTCCAACATGATGAATAGTAATTTAGATTAAATTCTATTTTAAAATCGTTTTTCATTTTGTTATACACATATGTAGGGAAAACCTTCTTCTTAGCCTCGGGATAAAGGGTGAAATTGTATTTCAATTTTTATTATACTAAGCTTTAAAATGAAAGAAGAATGATTATGATGACTAAGAAACTTGATTTGGAGTTAATTTATTTCAAATTGTTTTTACCTTTTTTGAGGTAATTCTATTCTAGACATTGATATAATTGTATAATCAATGAAATTCTAACATTGAGAAACACACATACAATGTCTATACAATTGTACAAATTTATATAAAATTATTATATTTTTAAATAGTATAGTGCATATATCATTGGTTTTCCAAGGTAGAGATAAGCAATATAGTTGGAGCTAATATTTTAGATTTTTATTTGTGAGATGAAACTTCCCTATTGATGTTGAATGCAATTCAATGTAGTGGCACTGCAAGCATAACCATGGCTTCTGCCCTTCTGAGTCTAATACCCAAAGTAAGATTGTTTAATGTTTTTTCCTAATTTACCTATGATTTTTTTTACTTTGTATGCCACTTTAAGTTTGTTTTGTGGAAACAAAATAACTTTATAAATAGTATGGTGTATAGAATTTATCTTTTTTGTGGAAGAATTTATCATTTTAAATGTATAAACAATATTCTATGAATTTATTAACCTTTAGAAATAATATTTTCATATTTAAATTGATGGTATCACATTATAGAGTTAATAGGTTATGAATGTATTAATCTTTAGAATTAGTATTTTCAAATTTAAATTTATCGTATCACATTATAGAGATAAAAAATAAAGTTAAGAGTATTGTAAGTTGTAAAGTTTTAATTATGAATTTATTATATTCTTAAACTAATCAATTTTCGAGAATTATATATTATTTTTTATACTTTGATACTACTTTTTAATGTGTCACGTGTCAATATCATGTTGAATATGAAAGGAATTACTCATGTATCTCATAGTAAGAGTTATAGTATTAAAATGTATACAAAATAGTGATATTAATTTTCAAATAATGCATTAGTTTAAGTGTGACTGAATTGATTGATTGCATTGATTTCAATGAATATTGTTCAGTTACATTTATTTTAGTATATATTAATGGACTAGAGGGTAGAGAGAGAGAGAGAGGGCATACCGAGTGATGAGGGGGGTACAGAGGTAGGTGGGAGAGAAAGGGAGAGAGAGGACTCAAGTGAGAGAAGGAGAGAGGGAGGGAGAGAATGAAGGAGTTGGACGGGGAGAGAGGGGGGTGACAAAAGAGTGATGGAGAAATAGTGAGGGAGAAAGGAGAGTGGGAGAGAAGAGAAAGAGGGAGTGAAGGGGAAGAGAGAAAGAGGCATACAAAGAGGGAGGAAGGAAGAGATATATAGATATGTATACAGAGTGTGTATGTTTGGGGAGTGAGATAAAGATACAAAGAAGCAAATATTGAGGGAGATAGAGATATAGATTGAGAGGAGAGAAAAGGAATACGAGAGAGACAGGGAGGGAGAGATGGATAGATTTGGAGAGATAGGGTGTATGTGTTTGGGGATGTGAGATAGAGAGATAAATGAGAGATGGATGGAGATATAGATATAGATGGCAGAGGGAGAGAGAGGGAAGAAGAGAGAGATGAAGAGAGGGAAGGATGAGCAAAGATAGAGATAGAGAGATGTGGGGGAGAGGGAGGGGGAGAGAGAGATGGGGGAGAGAGGTAGCAAGAGAGAGAGATAGGGGAAAGAAAGAGATGAGGGATAGAGGTAGGGGGAGAGGGAGAGGGAGAGAGATAGATAGAGGAGAGAGGGAGGGAGATAGATGTGCATTAAGTAGATGTGTGATGTATGATGTGCACTTATTTTAGTGTAAAAACAAAAAACTTAGTAACAATGTACAATGATTTTTTTGTTAGAGTACTTTAACAATAAATAACATACTTGAATTTTATTTTAAATAAAATGTTCACTCACTTGAATTGTTTGCTTCTTGAAACTATAAACTATTTGTAATTGACTACTTCTTTTTAATACGACACATGCCAATATCACGTTGAATATAGAAGGAATTACGTATGTATCTCATAGTGAAGATTATATCATTAATAGCGATATTAGATTTCAACTAATGCATTAGTTTAAGTGTGATTGAATCAATTGATTGCATTGATTTCAGTGTATTGTTAGATTGCATTGATTTGAATATATACTAATGTATTGGAAGGCGAAGAGAGAGTGATTTGCGAGAGAGAAAAAGGGAAGTGGGAGAGAAAGGTAGAGAGAGGAAGGAAGAGAAATAGAGGACTTGAGAGAGAGAAGGAGAGAGGGAGGGAGAAAAAGATGGAGTTGGAGGGGAAGAATAAAGACAGAGAGAGTAAGATAGATAGAGAGGGGGGTGTGACAAGGGAGATATGGAGAGAGATAGGGGGAGAGAAGAGAGTGGGAAGGAAGAAAGATAGGGAAAAAAGGCGGAGAGAGAAGGGAAAGAGAGAGGAAGAGGGATGTAGAGATAGATAGTTAGATATGGAGAGAGAGAGTGTATGTTTGAGGGGTGAGATAGAGAGACAAAGAATGACACACACACACACACATAAGAAGGGGGAGTTAGGGAATAAGAGAGAGACAAACAGAGGGACAGAGGGACAGATAGATAGATATGGAAAGAGCGTGTGTGTGTGTTTGGGGGGGGTTATATAGAGAGAAAAAGAAGGAGAGATGGAGGGAGATATAGATATAGGTGATGGAGGGAGAGATGGGGAAGAAGAGAGATATTGAGAGAAGGAAGGAGAGGCACAATGAAATACAAAAAGATGTGGGAGAGAGGGATGGGAGAAAGAGTGATGAGAGCAAGAGGTATGGGGAGAGTGAGAAGGAGAGAGGGAAGGAGATAGATGTACACTAATTAGATGTATGGTGTATGATGTGCATTTATTTCTATTTTACAATAATTCAACCATAAGCAATATACTTTAATTTTCATCTTAAATAAAATGTTCACTCACTTGAAATGTTGTCTTCTTGAAACTATAAACTATTTGTAATTGACTACATTCTTATTATTCCCATTTTCCATCATTTATCCTTGTTAGTCACTTTGCATTCAAACGAGGTAATAGAAAACAACTATAGTTGAAATTTACTTTGGGTTTAACACTCCATAAGTGACAATGATTGACTTTTGAGAAACCTACTATTAATATTGGAGAGCAAGAGAGACAAGATATGGTGTTTACTACAATCGGTGGAGTTAAAGATTTGAATGATCTATGATTTCAGTCACCCTTTTGATTTGATTGATATGAAAGATGGAAAAACTAATAAGTATGACAATAAGAACAATACAAGAGAATAATTTGAGATTCATCTTACTATACAAACAGGTAGTCTAAGCTAAGTAAGTTGTTTAATTTGCAAAGTTTGAATGCCTCTAGGGATATTAATGCACTGAATATATTTATGCATTCAAAAGTGTATATTAAAGCAATGAATCCATTTATGCATTTAAACGTGCATTTTAAATAGCAAGAAATCATAATCTTACTCAAAATTATATTATTAAATTCTAGTATAAAAACTATTACATCCATTAATTAAACTAAACCTTATGAAAATCTCTTTCGAAATCAATGCCAATATCTTAAAATAATATCCACTACCCATATAATTGATTAAAAATCTATTTCAACATCACTATATCACTTAGTCTCCCACATACCAATATAATTGATTAAAAAATCTATTTCAACATCACCATCAACGAAGTAATACCCAATGACCAGGAAAATGGAAAATGGACTTTTTACTTTTTAAGCTGTACTTAGTATTATATGATTAACTGGTAGGGAGGTGGTAATGTTTGATGACCGGGTCTTCCCTCCTCTGGTTAATTAGTTTGGTAGATAGATAATGTTTGATGGCCAGGTCTTCCCTCTTGTGGTTAATTAGTTTGGTAGATAGATAATGTTTGATGACCAGGTCTTCCCTCTTGTGGTTAATTAGCTTGGTAGATAGATAATGTTTGATGACCGAGTTTTCCCTCTTCTGGTTAATTAGTTTGGTTGATAGATAATTATTAAGGAATTTAGACTTCTGTGATCCATAATCTTGTTAAGAGAATAATTTCGGCAAAATCACATAAAAAACCATTTGTTGACGTGTTTCGAACCAACCAGTGTGGTTCATCGTCAGGACAAGTTGAAGATCCAATCTGAGCGATGCAATAAATAGGGACAACAGGCTATTCCAACAACTATTTTGACAAGTAACGGTTAATGGACCTCTAACAGCTATATATTCATAATTATCATTATTCATATATTTATTAATAAATTCATTATTAATTTAAATATTTAAAAATCAGATATTATTTCTAAATAAAGAACCTAATCTAATTACCATTTTGTTAATTATTAATAATAATATCAAAATATGCCCTTATATAGGGATAAAAATGGTAAAAAATACTATTATCTCCCATTAACTTATTATTACCATACCATTACCCCTATATAATACCACTAATAAATATTATCTAAAAAGTCTAATTTACCATAATATATATAATTAAATGGAAAATATTCCTCTATCTACCCATTTAACCAAATTCTTATTTATACTATTATAAACAATATAAATATTCATTATTATTTCTACTATTAATGTGTATATTATCTAAAAAGTCTAATTTACCATATATATATACATTAATTGGAAAATATTTCTCTATCTTCCCATTTAACAAATTATTATTCATACTATTATAATTATATAAATATGATATTATTTTCTCTTATTTAATTTATTAATCTAAATTCTATTTACTTAATATATATAATTAAATGGAAATTATTCTCTTCTACCATTTAACTAATTCTTATTTACTATTTAAATATATAATTATTATTATTATTATCTACTATTTATTTGAATATTATTATTACCGATATTAATATATTTTGTTTACCATTACCCTCATATAATCATGTTATTATTAATAATTATTTATTTGAATAAATTTTTTTAATGGTGATTCTCATTATTATTTATTTAATTCATATACCTTAATCTCATTAAATCCTATTCATATATATTTTCCTTAATACGTAAAAATCTTAATCATATTAGAGTTAACCCTTTTGTTAGGAGGAGTATTACTATTAGAATAAAATGGTAAATGTTCCTTATAAAAAAAATTTAACACCAATCTAGAGCTTCAATTTATCGCAGAGACTCTAAATCCTTTAAACAAACTATACAATACTTTCATAATGAAAGAAGTCGAAGAACAGAATAAACTACAGGCTCCTATTGCTAGACCAGAAAACTTATGCTATACCCCCACAAAAGGAAAGCCCGCTATCTAGGAAAGGGGGCAAAATAGACACAAAAAATAGAAACCCGCCGGAAAAGGGAGGGCACAGGAATAAGGAAACCCAAGAGAAGAAGGAATGAGGCGGCTAGGAAGACAGGGCTGGGATCCAACAACTGCTAATCTTTCAGTCGTCATCCCTATTAAGATTTTTAGGCCTTTTTTCAATCTCTAGGGCCTCTCTAAACTTCCGATGGTGAAACTGCGCAACCTTTGCAATGACGCATGCCTCTTCAATACAGACATGATGTTTAGTCTTCTCGGCATGCTCTACAAGGGCCAAGGACTTGGCTCTTCCATGCCTTAAGTCTACTGAATGCTCATTAATCCTTTGATTAATAGATCGCCCGGTCTCACCAATATATGGTGTCCCACAAGAACATGGAATAACATAGACACCCTTCATGTCTTTCGGATCGATAGGATCTTTCACTGACCTAAGGGAGCCACGGATGGTATTAAGAGATCTAAAGGTTGCGGGAACTTTATGCTTCTTTAGAATCCTAGCAATCCTGTCAATGGTTCCTTGGATGTAAGGCAGGTGAACCCCTGTGACCCGATCGTTCAGATTTTTAGGAATTGAAGGCTCTTTACGGGCCTTGAGGAAGGCTTTTCGTCCTAGGTGTCTACTGTAACCATTTTTCACAAAGACATCAAGGAGATGAGCCTTCTCCTTTTCCAAGCTCTTTTCATCAGATATTCTTACAGCACGGGTAGCAAGCGTGCTAAGAACCCCTAACTTCTGGGCGGGGAAATGATGGAGGAAGCATGCAGATATTGATCAGTATGCGTTTTCTTCCGAAAAACCTGGTGAGAGAAGGAACCATCATCATTCTTCGAGATGAGAACATCCAGGAACGGAAGACATCCATCGACTTCCTTTTCCATCGTGAATTTAATGGTGGCGGACTGATTATTAAGATGACTGAAGAACATATCTAAATTATCAGGACCATGAGACCAAACAACACCCGTGTCATCCACGAATCTTTTCCATAGCTTTGGTGAGAGACGAGAGGAGGCCAAAGCTTTGGACTCAAAATCCTCCATAAAGAGATTCGCAACAATCGGGGATAAGGGGGAGCCCATAGCAACTCCGCAAGTTTGCTCATAGAACTCTCCTTCGAAGCTGAAAAAGGTGGAAGTCAGGCACAACTCAACCAACCGAGCAGTATCAGGGTCAGTAAGCTTGTTAATGACCTCCATGGCCTCATTGATGGGAATACAAGTGTATAGGGAGACCACGTCGAAACTAACCAGAATATACTCCAGCTCAAACTTAATCCTCTTGAGGTCATCAATAAATGAAGTAGAGTCTTTAACAAAAGACACTGTGTGACCAACCAAGGGTTTCAGCTTCACTGCGAGGAATTTGGCCAGGAGATAAGTTGGACCACCAATGGTATTGACAATGGGTCTCAGGGGGACCCCCTCCTTGTGGACCTTAGGCAGAACATAGATCCTAGGAGTAATGGGGTTGCCCTCTATGAGTCTTTGGGACACAGGATTAGTGGAATTACAAGATTTGATCGCAAGAGCAACCGCTCTAGAAACCCTTTTCAGAGGATTTTTAGAAAGTTTTTTATAGCTCCCACTATTGCAGAGATGATCAAGCATCTTATTTTTGTAATGCCTTCTATCCATGATGACGACAGCTCCTCCTTTATCAGCTTTCAAGACCACGATCTCCCGATTCTGGTTTAAGGCCTTCAGAGCCTCAAACTCAGCCCTGTTGATATTACTCCGGGGAGGTTTTTCCCTCCTCAGGGCTATGGCACAATCATGCCTAATCGTGTCTTTATTCTTATCAGGAAGGTTCCTTATGCCAAATTCCACGTCGCAAATGATGTCTTCGATAGGAATTTTTCTAGGCGCTAAGGCAAAATTAAGACCCCTCCCTAAGAGACTGAAAGCAGAAGGGGGAAGGGAAAAGCTGGACAAATTGATCACATTATTGCGAGGAGAGTGAAGACTCGAAACACCCCCAAGGCTGCCCTTATTATTATCAATCTTATAAACGTCACTATTCCTAACAGCCCCTTCATGATTATATATATTACTATTCACATGACTAAAATTACTATCTTCATTCCTATTTAGAACATTATCATAATATTTTCCATTTAATTATATATATTATGGTAAATTAGACTTTTTAGATAATATTTATTAGTGGTATTATATAGGGGTAATGGTATGGTAATAATAAGTTAATGGGAGATAATAGTATTTTTTACCATTTTTATCCCTATATAAGGGCATATTTTGATATTATTATTAATAATTAACAAAAATGGTAATTAGATTAGACTCTTTATTTAGAAATAATATCTGATTTTTAAATATTTAAATTAAATAATGAATTTTATTATAAATATATGAATAATGATAATTATGAATATATAGCTGTTAGAGGTCCATTAACATTAACAGTTACTTGTCAAAATAGATGTTGCTGTCCCTATTTATTGCATCTTCAACTTGTCATTAACAGTTATTTGTCAAAATAGTTGTTCTTGTCCCTATTTATTGCATCTTCAACTTGTCCTTACCATGAACCACACTGGTTGGTTCGAAATAGATAATGTTTGATGACCCTGCTGTCCCTATTTATTGCATCTTCAACTTGTCATTAACAGTTATTTGTCAAAATAGTTGTTGTTGTCCCTATTTATTGCATCTTCAACTTGTCCTTCGAAATAGATAATGTTTGATGACCCTGCTGTCCCTATTTATTGCATCTTCAACTTGTCATTAACAGTTATTTGTCAAAATAGTTGTTGTTGTCCCTATTTATTGCATCTTCAACTTGTCCTTACGATGAACCACACTGGTTGGTTCAAAATAGATAATGTTTGATGACCCTGCTGTCCCTATTTATTGTATCTTCAACTTGTCATTAACAGTTATTTGTCAAAATAGGTGGTGCTGTCCCTATTTATTGCATCTTCAACTTGTCCTTACGATGAACCACACTGGTTGGTTCCTAATGAACCACACTGACTGGTTCGAAATAGATAATGTTTGATGACCCCATACTCCCTGCCTGATTAGCGTATTCCCTATATAATGGTTGATTAATTAGGTGGGGAATGACAGTTCTGGATCGTCCGAGATTTCTACCAAAAATTCTTCATTGCGATTACCAGTGTCCTCGAAAACAGTTCTTGAGAAAGCGTTTATCGAGGATGGAAGCCCTTGGCCCCGATTCTGATTTGCCTGCTCCTGGAAAGCAATTTGCACAGTTCGCGGCTGGGTGCTTTTGGGCGGTGGAGCTTGCCTTCCAGAGAATCCATGGCGTCACCAATACTGAGGTGGGATATTCTCAGGGAACTTTTCCCAACCCCACTTATCCAGATGTTTGTACAGATAAGACCAGCCACGCTGAGGTCGTGAGGGTTCAGTACGACCCCAATCAATGCGCCTACGAATCCCTTTTGGACCTTTTCTGGTCTCGTCATGATCCAACCTCTCTCAATCGCCAGGTACCACCGTCATGTTCCCTTTTTTCTTTACATATCTCTATATTTTTTTAACGGTTTGCCCATTGGAATTTGAAACACTAGTATAAAATCTGTTAAGTCCTCTCAGATCAAAGTATGGCATAGGGTCTGGATCACTTGAATTTTTCATCCGAATTGGTTGCATGGGGAGAATCAAGGTGCTTTATAGCCTGGGGCGAGGGAGACTTTATGTTCAATTAAATGAAATGAAAAAAAAGAGCTAATCTCTTTTTTCTTTTAATTATCATAATGATAACAGTTTTTTTCCTTTAATTATTATAATGGATAACAATGAATGCAAACATATAAGTTGGGAAATTTTAAGGTGTAAATCTCTGTCTTAAATTAATTTTGTATTTTTTAAAATGATTTGATTAGGATAAAAATATTTGCAGGGCAACACTATGTGTAGATCTGGCATATATTACTATTCAGCTGAGCAGGAAAGAGCTGCACGGGAATCAATGCAAAAGCACCAAAAGTCACTGCATAAAGAGATCGTGACAGAGATCCTGCCAGTGAAGAAGTTTTACAGAGCAGAGGAGTATCATCAACAATACCTGGAAAAGGGATCGGTTGGTGCCAAACAATCTGCGGCCAAAGGATGCAATGATCCAATTCGATCTTATGGTTGAATAGTCAGAATTAACTGGACTTCTTTCAAAATTAGAGTATTTGTAGCGTTTTGTTTAGTTCAGCTAGATATTACAACAGAGTGCTGTATAGGGGAATAGTATGGTGGTGAAAATTTGGCTTCATACCTCAACCATCTTGGATAGTGTCATTCTCAGATGATTTTGATTCAAGTTGGTAAAGCTCAGACTCAAGTATAACTCTATATTTATCCTTATTTGTTATCCTGCTTTCAAATAAGCTTAGCTTATCTAGTTAGCTATTTATATTTGTTATCCTGCTTTCAAATAAGCTTGGCTTATCTAGTTAGCTATGTTGTTAAATAAAGCAAATAAGCTTAGCTTATCTAGTTAGCTATTTATATTTGTTATCCTGCTTTCAAATAAACTTGGCTTATCTAGTTAGCTATGTTGTTAAATATCATTTGGATTTTAGTTGAAAGAGTTCCATGCTCAGCAAAATATTTTCTGATATGTGTGGAATCATTTAATCTTATACTTCCATAACAATTTATTTTCATCGCTTCAAATTCACCATCAAAAGTAATAGGATGAGCCTGGTTAGGATTTAATTATTATGACATGTGTCTATGTGACATTGGTGGTCAAGTCACTTACTATGTCACAAGCTTGGCATCAGGGATACAAGATGTAGGGGGCTTTTGATTAAGTTTTATTTTTCTAAGTTGCACTAATTTAAGTAATGATTTGATGAAGATATGAATAATAGTAAGCTGAAACTCTAAGATTACATTAAATATTTGAATATAATAAAAGCAAACATAGAATGAAATGCAAATAGAAATACGAAAAGCATAATGCTAAAGCATTTAAGGAAATAAAATGCAAATGGAGTAGATATGATTAAAATATGAGTAAAACTACATAAATAAAATGCTCACAAATATGGTTCAAAGCAAATATATAATGATCATATATTATTAAAATAAATTATGTGAGGAGATATATGGTCCTATATGAGCCTAATGTTAACCCAAAACTTTTTATTTTTTATTTTTTTAACACTGATGAGTAGTAATTTTTATAAAATTTGCACTCGAAAAACAATAAAATTGGGAGAGTTACATCATATCAAAGGCCATATTCTATGACAACAAAAAATCTACTAAGAGATTCTACATCCTCTTCATAGAGACAATTTGCTACATACTTCAAATTAAGCACAAAGAAAAACACTTTTACAATACTTTGTCATTCACAGCGAGAGGAATCCATTCACATTGCATCTGCCAATTTTGCAGTTGCATTTCCATCTATAGATTATGCTTTTGTTGCTGGGCCTACCTGAGGGAGATTCTCCAATTGTCGACGAAGTACATCGATTTCATTATTTTGATGATCAATTTGTTGTTGAAATTTTTGCATACTATTAGCTTTAAGACTTTTGTGATCCATAATGTAGAAATAAGTCTTCTGGATTAATCACATTATTAGGATATGGCTGACGTTTCGAACCAACTAATGTGTTTCATCCTCAGGACAAGGTGTGAAATCAATCAATTTGTAGGAATAAATAGCATGGATGCATTATTGCCAAGAGTTAGTTGTTGGTACAGCTCCCTTACCTTCTCAATCTGCAACCATTTGACCTTAGAAGGATTTTGTCCCTTGAGTCCCACTCGAAGGTATTCAACATTCTCCCTCTTTGAAGTTTTGGTTCTTCTGTCAAGTATGAGATCTTGCTGAAGTTCATCAAGATATTCTGACGAGAAATCATCTATTGATGGGAGCTAAACATGCTCTCCTTGATAATCAATCAAAGGAGGCTCAAACAATCTCAAATCCTGAACATTAACAACAGAGTATATTTGCATATAAGGAGGCAAATCTAGCTTAAACGCATTGTTACCAATATTTTCCATAATTTTAAAAAGACCATAATGGATTGGCTTCAACTTTTTACCTTCCCCTTGAAGTCTCTCTTTGCTAATATATAACCAAACTTCGTCTCCAACTTAAAATTTATGATTGACACAGTGTTTGTCATGCCTTGCCTTGTAGCTGCTTTGACTTTTTTCAAGTTGTTCTTGCAATGTGTAATGTATCAACTGAATTTGCTCAATGAACTTCCTTGCCTTATCTATGACCATCGATGTCGACATCTTTCTCAAATATGAAGTCCAATGGCGATCTTGGCAAGTACCCTGTTGGGTCCCTATAATACTAGTGATTACCCCATTACTAAGGTAGTTGTACCCCTTATTAATATTGTTGTGCCCCTATTGCCCCCATATTGTTATTACTGTGCCCCATAGAATCCCTCTATTGTTATTTTTGTGGCTTT
>APFE031143959.1:0-11830 GCA_000404065.3 Pinus taeda
AATGGGGGTTGAAACTGACTTTGCCATGTATTATACTGTTGAGTATTGTACTGCGGATACTGAAAAGAAGAAGCTGGGTCTGAAAACATACCAGTTTGTCACGACTGCCACTGACGACGCTGGTTAAGTAGATATGCTGCCTCTGGTTCTTCTTCTGCTTCCTTATATACCGCTTTCAGTCCAGGTAATGAGGGACAACTTTCTGTAGAGTGATCCCTTGTACAAATGGCGCATGTCTGAACTGTATCTAGTGGGCACTCCTTATGGCTATGCTTCTTCCTGCATCTGGGGCAGAAGATTGCTAAATTCTGTTCTGCCTTCATTTGTTTCTGCTTAGCTTGCAAAACATCCAATTGTGTAGTCAGTGTTCCTAGTATATCAGTTTTAAAATTTTCAAATAAATTCCCAATTTCCACACGTGTTACTCCTGATGAAATTTTGTTTTGCCGTGCAAATCGATCATGTTCTGCTGGTTTGATTCATGTACTGCCTCTCGAACTCCTGATACATAAATCAATTATGTCAGCAAAACTTTCCTGATATATATCCCCTTTCCCCATAATGTTTAATGTTTCAATCCACTGTTCTTTCATGCCCCTTATTAATGTTGTTTTCAACACATTATCAAGTAAAGGCAACGATGCATAAGGGGATCTTTGCAGATTATACTGGAAATGTTCCACGTATTCTTCTAATGTCTCATTTGGTCTAGCTATCATCTGGAGTATTTCATCTTTTAGTTCTCTAGACCTACAGTAATCTTGATATTTCTTTAGGAAAGACTCTTTCATTTGTTCCTAGTTATTTATAAATCCACCACCTAATCCCATAAACCATCTTAAAGCTGCCCCTTTCAAAGTGGAGGGGAACAATTTGAGTTTCTGGGGGTCGGTGGTGTAATCATACCCTCTTCATAGCACATAAAATTCGAATAAGGATGCATCAGGGTCCTCTGATGTGAGTCCGTGAAATGTAGGAATGTGTTGAAGGGGGATTGCTTTCATGGGAGCATTTGCTGCGGAATCCACTATGGGGTATTGTAATGTAGAAGTTTGGGTGTTTGGCAGATTTTGAGCCATTGGATCAAAGATATGCCAATACCCTTCCGGAAGATCTAAGAGGGTATTCCTAGGTTGAAGAATTTTTTTAACAGGAACCGTTTTAATAGCACTTCCTCTATCTGGAATTTCTGTTTGAGGAAATAGGGTGTCCTCAATAATAATTTTTATCGCACCCCCCTTGTCGGGGCTACTTAATGGCTGAGTTATCCTAGGAGGAGATCTTGGCTCTCCATCTTCCCTTGTTTCCCCTTCTACTTCACAAAGATTACTTAGGTTCCCTTGCTGCAGTTGTTCAGGAATAGAATTTTCAATTTCTTGAAAGTCCTATTCGTCAGTCCGACTATGCACCTCAGCAAAGGCTTCAGATGGTGAGCCTGAGGCCTGAAGGGAACTAGTAGGTTGTTTGGAAGTAACTTTCCTGGGTCCTACTGAAGGCCGAGATTCAGATTTCTTATAGATTTCGTCTATGTATGTCGATCGACCAAGGGTCACCAGTCCCTTAGCTTTTTCTGGTTTTGGTAATGGTTTGGGATTTTTCTCTAGCTTTTTCTGCTTAGTCATGCACTCAATTTAACCACCAAGTTTTAAGCAGATAACAACAAATCTGCAGAAAAGCGGGCAAAGGAGCAGGGCTTTTACATGCTCCGCACGTAGGTTCTTACCTTCCGTTTTCAAAACCCAATTCTTCCCTAGCAGGTTCGTACACTACCCTGGAAAATACAAATGGCTACACTCCTTCCCTGGCAACGACGCCAAAATGTAGAGCTATAACAAGGGTCTCTTTCACCTCTAGTTACCTTACATTAATATGTCAATCCAGGATCGTCTGGTTATTTCAAAGGGTGTCTCAGTCTGAGGCTAGCATTTGCCAGAGTAATGCTTGTAGTACAGCTATTCAAAAGCTATGCAATTAAAGTAATGCAAACCTACAACTTAACTACTTCAAAAGACCAAATCACACCAAGTATTGCATCAGCCAAAGGTTCGGCAGCAATAGCCCATCCTTGTCATAACCGATGAGAATAGATCAGAGGTCTGGGAGCCGAATAGCAGATGTTGGGCTCGCTACAGCCTAGGATCGTTCTTAATGATTAAAAATGAAACAACAGATAAAAGAAATGATAATGAAATGGAACAACACATCAGCCAAGGGCTTGGTAACAATAACACATCCCTTTCATAGCTGATGGGAGTAGATCGGAGGTCTGGGGACTAGGTAGCAGATGTTGCGGTCCACTACAGCCTAAGTCTGTCCTCAAGAAACAACAAATTAGCAATCTGGAAATGGAACAACAAATAAATGGAACAACAAGGAAATGGAACAGCAAGTAAATGGAACAAAAATTCAAGAATAGAACAACAATTGAAATAAACAACAACCAAGTCCTTTAAACTACAAATCTATTTAACCATGCCAATCAAAACATCAGTCTCTCAATCTTATATGATAGAACAATACTATAGAATCTTAGAAACACACCATACTTAATCTGCTTCTGTTAAAACACATACGACTGCATCTCATAATAAAGGATAGTCATGTTCAATAACCTTGTGAAACAGACTTTTCCAAATGACTTGTTATAATGCAAAACACAATCGTGAAGAGTCCTGTAAGAAAGTAATAGTGTCCTGTAGGAATTAACCAATACTTAAAGAGTTGGTAAAATAACATAGCATCGATATAAAGTTCAAGAACACGAAATAACTTAATCACAACAGAGCATGTAATGAAATATTCTCAAAACATAGCAGATTACTAGATTACTTTTATGAACAAACCACACAGAAACCACACATAATAATACAAGAGCAAGTGTCCTCCAGGGCCGGGCCCTTAGCCTCCAGGGGTACACTGCTTAAGATGAATCCAGACTAAAGGATAAAAAGTGAACAAGTCTGTATTAAAGCATGCAATAAAAGTACTGAAACTTAAGTCTTCAATAGAACATAAAGATCATAGTCCAGATCTTTCTTCAAAGAAATTATACACTTCCCAGAAATTAACCTGAAGTTCCCCCGTAACCAACTATGCTATCCCTTTTTATAAGAGGGACGACGGAGACATCTAGATACATAAATAGGTTAAAAAAACGATCCCTCAGGATCTAAGATCCTGAGGGATACGCAGAATCATTAATGCTGCGTTACTTCTTCCTTCTTCTGTTTCGCACTGGTATCTCCACGTCCTGTTTTGGGCTGATTCGTGTCGATCTGGTTCGCTTCCGGTCTCCCGTCACAGGGACAACAGTTAGCTTGTCTTTATCTTTACTTTTTGGATGGCCACCTTTCGCTTCTTCACCTTCCTACACATAGAAACGACATATATCAGTGCTTCTTATTAATTTCTCGTATTGTGTTATAAGTTCTTATTATTATCTAAGTTTCCCATGCAAAAAGGCTTTTGAGTTTTCATGAAAAGATACCGAAATGACCATCAAAACATACCTTCCTTGGTACTCCACACATAGAACCCTGCTGGGACAGTGGCATGACCTCCTTTTCATCCTGCAGAAATTTGTAACCTATGAGGGCAGGTACTCCCACACTTTTGTATACCATTTCAGGATGTTGCATCATTTCAAAGCTGCCCGACACATCTAGTGGAGGATGAATTTCCCCTATTTTTTGCTTAAGAGATTGGAAAAAATGGCCAAAGGTGTGCAGGAAGGACGGGCAGAACGGGCCAACATGAAGTTATATCACCATGGCTTGATAGATATTTTGGTCCAGAAACAACTAGAATTTAAAGGCATGACCTGGGACGTGTTGTTAAAACAACTACATAAAAAGATAACTATTGGAAAGGAGATAGAGGACTCTGCTAGCACAAGCAAGGGCTCGAGTAAGAATGAAAAGGGGAGTCCTTCTTGCACCAGCGCAAAAAAGGAAATGGCTAGAAAAATCAAAAGAAGGAAGGGCCCTATCTCCAAATAAGAAGACAACTAGTGTACCTGTTGAAGGGACTCCTTCTATGCCACCAGTGTAGGCAAAGACCGCTGAAAAAGACAACTTGTCAGTCCTTGCGGATGCAACAAAATTTGTAGAGGTCGAAGATGACACTCTGTTGGAAGATTTCATTAAAAAGCCCCAAAAAAAGAATAAAGAATCTGATGCAGGAAAAGAACCACGGTCCCCATAAGGCGTTGAATCCCCTCCTTCACTAGTACAAGAAGAAGCACCAGTACAAGAAGAAGAACTGCAAGAAGAAGAACCATAAGAAGAAGCAAAAGAAGAAGAACTAGAAGAAGAAGAAGTAGGAGAGGAAGGACCACAAGAAGAAGAAGCAGGAGAAGAAGAACCAAAAGAAGAAGAACCAGAGGAAGAAGATTTTCCTGATGTAACCATGAGGGATATTGAGGTCCCTGAGCAAGACATAGCCCCTGTAGAGACAAAAAGAAAAAGATTTGGTAACTCATGCTGTTCAGATAGTTGAATTAGAGCTTCAAGTGTAGAACTTAGAAAAGCTCATAGCTAAAGTGTAGGAGGGTAAAGAACAAAGTAGAGAAGAATTAATTGCGGAGATCTAGAAAAAGAAAAGAGAATTTAAATTCTGGAAGTACCGAGCTGCGCAATGTTTCAAGTGACTTAAAAAGGTGACAAAGAAACTAAAGAACATTAGAAAGAAGAAGTTTGAAACATTGCAGGATGACGTCAGTATGCCAGAGCAGGATTGAGCTAGAATGCTCAAAGTTTTGAAGGTTTTTTGCAAAGGTAAAGAGTTGTGTGAGGACACACAACATTTTAGGGATGGGAGGATGTTAGCCCCATAATTTTCTCTCTTTTTTCCATTTTCCCCTTCCTAAATCATAACCATTTACCGTTGTTTTACCTCTCTTATACACCCTCATCTTGCACTAGTCCAAGAATGGTGACATATTTCGTATGCACTTTATTTTTCATATTTTTAACTGAACTTAGCATTAATTAATCATTTATTACATGATTTCTTACTTTTAATCACTCTTTGTAACTTATCGATATCTCCAATGTTTATTTAGTAGTTATAGTACTTACTGTGATTGCTAATCCTAGTATAGGATCAGATCTTGCAACATTTCCAGCACGACAAAACCTTGCAGCAGATCCAAACCTCCTTGATCATTGCCTCATTTTGAGTAGTTTCAACCATGACAGCAAGATCGATCCAAGGGCAGCTGAGATAGAATTGCCCCATTTTGAGCAACTCAACCACGACAGCAAGATTGATCCAAAGGTAGTTGAGATCAAATCTGTGAAGAGCGAAAGCTGGAGATTGGCTACGACCTTTCCTTCATTTTGTTTCTTGTTGTTCATATCTTTTGTTTCCATTGTGTGAATAAGTGTTGTGCCTAGACATGTTGTGGATTCTAAGTATGCGTGTGACCAAACTATAAAGAATCTTGTGACACTTTAGTATTTGGCTAACCTTCTATCTGTCTTCCTTGTGTTGGTTACATCTTTTGATCAATGAAGTTCCGACAGAAAATACGATCCATCTGTAAGGAGAGTTTTTGTCCAACCATGAACCCATGTCTAGTCTATAAACCTCATTCCTATACTCAACTTTTTTGTTTTGATGTCCTCAAGATTATCCAATCAGTAGAAATGGAGAAGGGGAAAAATCTAAACAAGAAAACCTAAATCAAAGGTATCTATATGATTCTCTAAAGGAACAACATATTTTTTTCTCAATAAGTCGGGATCGCTCTTCTGCCCCAAAATAAATAAGTGTCGATGCACAATTCTCTTTAAATAAATAAATAAAGGTGAAAGAATAGAAAGTATTCCTACACAGCGAGGTGAAGAAATAAACTTCGTCAGGGTATTGTCTAGGCTCACTGGTAGCATAGCAACACGAGAGATGAAAAAAGATACTCGAAAAATTTTAAGCTCATAAGGTACACTACCCTTCCCAACTTAAAACATTGTGTTATGTTGAATATTATGTTGTGTTCAATCGAGAAGGTACAGAGGGGACCATGTCTAGTCATGGGGTAAGTGGAAAGGCTGGTCCAAAGTAATCTACGTGATGAATCAATACTCCCTAAAGAAACAAGGCCCTACACAAAAGAGTTAACCAAAACATAAAAGTTGGAATTCTACCAGTGTGGCGCCAAGTGTTGTAGCAGTTGCAACACCCTCCAAAATTTTCGCATATGCTCAATTTTGGAGCCTTCCTTGGTCTTGTACATTGTTGTCACAAACACTAAGACTCATGTCATGTATATTTTTGGAGTTTTTTGGTCCCATTTGTTACTTAGGATTTTTTTCTTTTTGCATGTGGGTTGTTGCATCAAGTGTAAAATATTAGCCTGGTTTTTTCAAGGGTCCATATTTGTGTTTATGAGTTGTCCTAACCATATAAACACATGTCACACTCATTCACAAAGTTTTGAACACAGTCGCACAAGTGTCGTCACAATTGTTGTAAAGTGTATCTTTGGTGTCGCACTTGTCATAACTGGTCATAGAGTGGTCACATGTGGACCAAGTATTCTTTATGGGTCATGGGTGATATATGTTGTTGAGTCGTCAAGTATTCTAAGTGTTAGATCATAGTGAAAGTTTTATAACTTCACAAATTAGTCTCATTGGTCTAACACTTAACCATTTTCGAAGAGGCTTCCTGACCCAGCAACTTAACCTCACTCGACCTACTTGGACTCTGTATTACATAACTCCAATCCTCTAGTTATGACCTTGACCTTTGGTTCCACCCAATGGACATTTCCTACCTCCCAGTACTCCTGCATTGTGCAATTCCTGATTTTAAGACCCAACCTTCACTTCCATAATTTTCTAATCCTCTTAGAGAAGTTTGACTTAACTGCACATTTCACAAGCAGAAACCCCAAGATCTCTCCCTGAGCCTCTGAATTGAACAATCTTGAAGTGGACCAACCTCCCTTGCCTCTCAGAACTATGCATAAATCTCCCACAATGACCATCCCCTCAACTTGTCGCACTAGTTGCCAAAACTGTGGAGATTTGTCCCCCCATTGGAGTATGAACTACACATTGCGTAGTTTCAAGCATAAAGCCTCAGCCCTGGCTGCTGAAATTGTGCAATGCACAGTCACTGAGCCCCCCTTTCCACCCTTCTACCTAGTTTTGGATCAATCCATCAATTAGAATGTGTCATCTTAGGCTAGGAGGTTTTTCAGGTTGATGTCGTTTCATCATGAGTGAATCACAGATACAAGTACCATATCGTACAGTGGCGGGATGATGAAGAAGGGGATGAAGGAGGAGGATAGGCATAAGACATTCCCGTAGCTAAGCATACAAGTTGATCTATTAAGATCCTTAAATATTCCTATCACTAAGCCATGAGGAGGTGGAAGACAAGAGCATTCTCAAGCAAACATCATCCACAGCAGCAACAATGGCTTGACATTACCACATTATTCAAGAAGTTCATATCAGCATTGCATATCATGTCTTGTCATGAGTTGTCATATGCCACATCATATTTATGGACCATGTATATTATATTCACTGTAAAGTGAAAGTCCAAAGGACACATATGTAAAAGTGAAATAATCATGAGGGTAGTCAAAGAGTCACAAGGAGGGGAAGCATCACTCCTTGGTTATATATACTCCCTCAAATTATGTATGAGAAAAAGACTTTTCACCTTGGCTCCTCTCGTAAGGCATTAGAGAGATCAACTAGTTCTTTGAGGAGCAAGGAGTGGCTCCAACGTCCCACTATGGGGGCTAGTGATGTACATTGTAAACATGTATCTTGGAACTTTTACTTAATAACATAAGATTTTAAGGCCAACATATTCTTCATGCATGGACTGTGAATGTTTGTAAGAATATTTTGTGGACGTTTGTATTTCATGTTTGCTTTTACATGTGATATATAGTTGAACTATTTCAGTTATTTTAGTTCTTAGCTTATTGAGAATGCGTTGTAATGATTTTTATTGTTGTCCCATCCTTGTGGACTATTGTGTGAGCTACTAGACAAATCTTTCTTCATTTATTGGTTGTAACATCTGCCATATCCGTTGTGGACTATTCCGCTGTATTTTTAGATGGATCTTTCTAGTTCATGTGCATCTCTTCTTGGGTGGTACTATTACCTCTGACTTAGAGGCTCACTTTTCTCTCCCTCCCCCGAAGTAGAAGAACCTTGAAACAGTTGCAATTGAACACTCACCAGGCACACCTCCTCGCTTTTCGAAGACACCATTTCATCCCTCTCTTGTGTTGACAGTTAGAGCTAAGACATACCTTTGAGATATATGGAAACCGAGATGATATTCTAGATGGGGATCCTACACTAAACGGTATGAGGTCTGATTGGGACTTCACATCGGGGATACCCCTTGGTTTACAAATTTCCATCATCGTCAACACATCCATACTAACAAAGGGATTTGAATAAATTCACATACTTAGTTTCTATTTATTTCCTAGATTTCTACTTACAATGCACATTCCTTTTACCTTCTTCATTATCCACTTGAGTACTATACGTAGGTGACCAAACTAATTGCTATACGATCTTCAATTCCATTTATTAAGCCTATGTGGATTGAGAATATCAAAGCAAGTCTATTTAAGGATCCACTAGTGATAGGAATTTTTTTGATGCGTCCTCTCGATATTCCAAACACTATTGTTTCTCCCATATACATGATCTCTTCAATCACCAATGGATCCCATCATTCCCAAGACCCTTGGGTGGTTCCCTCTCCTTTGAATGAGATTGATATGGTAAGAAAATTCCCTTAAGTCTCGCTAAAATTAGTTACGAAAGGTTTTGATCGATATCTAATGATTTTGAGTCAGGTGAAACATATGGTGAGGAACTCGACGATTATTCCTTTCCTATATGGGTTATTGATCATCCACTTTCCCATGAATTCCTTGAAGATGATATTCATATTGATGAATCTAATATGGAGGTTATGTTGATTATTTATCGTTCTTTGGAGGAACTTCACCATTGCTAGTCATTCCTTCCTCACATAGAATTGTTGGGTGAGTCACCCAAAATCCTCGTTTCCTATGGCTTTGTTGAGTGGTAAAAGTCCCCTGTCATGTTACATGGTGTTTTATTAGAGAGGAATTTGGTGAATATATTGAAAAATATACCCATTAAAACAACTAAGAAACCAAGTCTCATGGAAAATATTATGATTGGCGTGGACTATACCCCTCGAGAAATTGAAATTTATACTACCCCTTTTCAATAATTCTAGATGTCTTAGCTTGGTCTTAGATGTCATATTTTTGAACATGAGATTAATATGTAGTATGAAACTGAGCTAGTTAGGAAAAGGCTTAGGCTAGTGAACCCTCATAAAGCACTTGTTATTGAAGCAAAGGTCAACAAGCTTTTAGACATTGGTTTCATCTATTTGGTATCCTTGATAGAGTAGGTTTCTAATCTTACTACAAGGGACGATTAGGGTTTGTGATATAGGGATATCAATTTGGATTTATGAAAGTATAATTATCCAACCCCTTTCATCGATCAAATCCTCAATGATTGCATCAAAATAGCTATATTTTCCTTTATGGATGGATTTTCTGGCTATAATCACATACATATCAAATTGAAGGATCAACACAATACCACCTTTATCTACCCATGGGGAAGATTTTCTTATATAAATTTTCCTTTTGTTCTTAAAAATGTTGGTGCCACTTTCGAGTGGACCATGTCCTATTCTTTTCACTACATCAAACACATCATTAAGGATTATATGGATGACCTTATTGCTCGATCCCACCCATTAGATAAATTTGGAGGTAAAAAATGGACCTCAAAACAAAAATGTGCAACCAAAATAAACTTTATAAGAACAAATAGGATTCAAGATGATCATTCAACCATGGATGATGATTAACCATTTTTGGGAGTAAAAAAGTAAAAAAATTAAAAATTAAAAAACTACCTTTTCAACTTATCTCCCTACAATTTTACTCAAATTTCGAGTGGGAGCACTCATTGGATGCAAAATTTAATTCCTCATCCAAGGAGTACCCATGTTTCATACTTTCGGTGGACCCTGCTACACAAAAAATGAGAAATACATGAAAACTGTGATTGCAATCACGTTTTTCATGTATTTCTCATTTTTCATGTAGCAAGGTCCATTGAAAGTATGAAAAATGGGTACTCCTTGGATGAGGAATTAAATTATGCATCCAATGAGTGTTCCATCACGAAATTTGATTAAAACTATAGGGAGATAAGTTGAAAATACGAGTTGAAAAGGTAGGTTTTTCCTCTTTCCCTAAAAAATTTGATGATGTAATCTAATCTTATTTTATTACTTCCACTATTATTTTATAATATTCCGTAGGAGGCCCATTTTAGACCTAAAATTTTCTCTAATGGATGTGAGGAGCATTTTTCCCAAGTTAGGGAAATATTTATATGTTGTAGTTTCTATAAAAGTCATCTGAAATTGCATAAGTGTCTTTTGCATGGTGTCCAAGAGGTTACCAAGTTTCATCATGTCCAAGGATGGGATCATAGTTAATTCTTTCAAGGTTGAGGTGATAATCAATTTTCCTCCTATGTGTAATATTTATTTCAACATTTACAAGGGAAGGCTAATTTATTGCATGGATTTATTGCCAATAATGTTGAGATAACGGAGGCTTTATAAGACTATTGAAGAAAGGTGTACCTTTCATATGGGATGACCAAAGCCAAATATACTTCAATACTTTGAAAGAAGATGTGTTTTCTACCCCATTATTGATCCCTCTTAAATCATAATCATGACTTTTGTCTTAATCATTTATGTACAGTAAAATCTTCAAGGACAAGTTCACACATATAAGGAAAGAATCTCTATCTTGCGACCTCTTAATAAACCATTGGTATGGTTCTCATCTAGCATGATAATATGCGTAATGAACATGTCATTTACTATTTGAGAAAAGGCATTGTTGGTCTCAATCTTCACTATTCTCACATCAAAAAGTTCAATTTGGCTATTGTTTATGTTGTCCAACATTTATGGCATTACATAATCTTGTGAAATACCATAATCTCATTGATTCCAACCCCATGAAAGATATCCCTAGTCGACAAATCATTGAGGAGGAATTCTTGAAATTTAATTGTGATATTCCAAGAGTTTGATGTAGAGTTTCCTATTTCCAAGTCAAAGAAATATTTAGCATTCGTTGAGTTAATATCTAACTTTGTTTCAGATGATGAAGACCTTGTGAATGAAGATTTGCTACCTGATGAGTCTTTGTTTTTCATAAGAACATATAATCCATGGTATGAGGATGTCTTTCTATATCTCCAAACTCAACATTTCCAGTCTTAGTTTTCTTGCGATGAGCATTGATGTATACACCAACAGGGAAAAAGTTATGTTATTATTGATGATACTCTTTATTGCCATGGATTTCATTCAATATTATGTCGATACATTACTCATGAGGAGGTTGAACATGTCTCGAATGATTTCCATGTTGGAGCATGTGACGTTCATATCTCTGGTTTCACCAGTACCCAAAAAATATTGCACGTCAATTAATTTTGGCCTTTGACCTTTAATGATTATATAATGATGGTCCAAATGTGTCATCCATGCCAAATATTTACTAAGAAAATGCATGTGCACTCTAGCCCACCTCATCTTATGGTTTCTTTTAGACCCTTTGCTAAATGGGACATTGATTTTGTGTAGTGTAAGCCACATTTGTGTTAGAAAATTATATATTACAGAGCAATGGAACACATGAAATAATGCAGAAATATAAACACAGAAAACGCACAAAACAAGAGAGACACAGATA